>OY101449.1:83660254-83920254 GCA_956483635.1 Panzeria rudis
AAGTATCTATACCGCATGGGTAAGACAGGCGACCCCGGTTGTATCTACTGCAGTGAGACGCACGACGACGCTGAACACACGTTTTTCAGTTGCATCAAATGGCACGTGGAGAGAAACACATTGAGGGATCAGATCGGCGAGTTTAACCCTGACAGCATAGTCAGCAAAATGCTGGAATGTGAGAACAAATGGAGCGCTGTGGCGAACTACATCGAATACGTTCTAAGGAGAAAAAAGAGAAACCTCGATGCATCACGGCAAAGCGAGCTCCCAGCAAGAGAAAAAGAATAACCAGCAGGAACAAGCTGGGTACATATGACGGACCCAGACGTGGGCGAATAGAGAACGGTCCATTTTATAGGACGTTGTTTCTGCGCCTTCCCGAAGTAATATAGACAGCAGTTCCAGGAAGACACTCTACCCAGAAAAAGAGAAGGGATTGTTTTAGTGGAAACACCACTCGACGCAGCTGACGACGGTCACTGTAAGTACGAAGGCATTTTAAACCCTACCTCACCCGTCAAAAAAGAATAATAATAATAATAATAATAATAATAATAATAATAATAATAATAATAATAAAAGATACTCACGGAAATGCAAAAGGCAATCCTTATTAACGCAACAACTATAATGAGGGAAACAATAGAATAACGGATATAAAACCTGGATTATATCCCCACAGAGCGTAACCTTTGGTCTATGACCCGGTACGTGAATTCCAGCTCAAGCTGAGAATGTATAATTCTATAATAATAATAATAATAATAATAATAATAGTAATAATAATGATAATAATAAGAATAATAATAATAATAATAATAATAATAATAATAATAATAATAATAATAATAATAATAATAATAAGAATAAGAATAAGAATAAGAATAAGAATAAGAATAAGAATAAGAATAAGAATAAGAATAAGAATAAGAATAAGAATAAGAATAAGAATAAGAATAAGAATAAGAATAAGAATAAGAATAAGAATAAGAATAAGAATAAGAATAAGAATAAGAATAAGAATAAGAATAAGAATAAGAATAAGAATAAGAATAAGAATAAGAATAAGAATAAGAATAAGAATAAGAATAAGAATAAGAATAAGAATAAGAATAAGAATAAGAATAAGAATAAGAATAAGAATAAGAATAAGAATAAGAATAAGAATAAGAATAAGAATAAGAATAAGAATAAGAATAAGAATAAGAATAAGAATAAGAATAAGAATAAGAATAAGAATAAGAATAAGAATAAGAATAAGAATAAGAATAAGAATAAGAATAAGAATAAGAATAAGAATAAGAATAAGAATAAGAATAAGAATAAGAATAAGAATAAGAATAAGAATAAGAATAAGAATAAGAATAAGAATAAGAATAAGAATAAGAATAAGAATAAGAATAAGAATAAGAATAAGAATAAGAATAAGAATAAGAATAAGAATAAGAATAAGAATAAGAATAAGAATAAGAATAAGAATAAGAATAAGAATAAGAATAAGAATAAGAATAAGAATAAGAATAAGAATAAGAATAAGAATAAGAATAAGAATAAGAATAAGAATAAGAATAAGAATAAGAATAAGAATAAGAATAAGAATAAGAATAAGAATAAGAATAAGAATAAGAATAAGAATAAGAATAAGAATAAGAATAAGAATAAGAATAAGAATAAGAATAAGAATAAGAATAAGAATAAGAATAAGAATAAGAATAAGAATAAGAATAAGAATAAGAATAAGAATAAGAATAAGAATAAGAATAAGAATAAGAATAAGAATAAGAATAAGAATAAGAATAAGAATAAGAATAAGAATAAGAATAAGAATAAGAATAAGAATAAGAATAAGAATAAGAATAAGAATAAGAATAAGAATAAGAATAAGAATAAGAATAAGAATAAGAATAAGAATAAGAATAAGAATAAGAATAAGAATAAGAATAAGAATAAGAATAAGAATAAGAATAAGAATAAGAATAAGAATAAGAATAAGAATAAGAATAAGAATAAGAATAAGAATAAGAATAAGAATAAGAATAAGAATAAGAATAAGAATAAGAATAAGAATAAGAATAAGAATAAGAATAAGAATAAGAATAAGAATAAGAATAAGAATAAGAATAAGAATAAGAATAAGAATAAGAATAAGAATAAGAATAAGAATAAGAATAAGAATAAGAATAAGAATAAGAATAAGAATAAGAATAAGAATAAGAATAAGAATAAGAATAAGAATAAGAATAAGAATAAGAATAAGAATAAGAATAAGAATAAGAATAAGAATAAGAATAAGAATAAGAATAAGAATAAGAATAAGAATAAGAATAAGAATAAGAATAAGAATAAGAATAAGAATAAGAATAAGAATAAGAATAAGAATAAGAATAAGAATAAGAATAAGAATAAGAATAAGAATAAGAATAAGAATAAGAATAAGAATAAGAATAAGAATAAGAATAAGAATAAGAATAAGAATAAGAATAAGAATAATAATAATAATAATAATAATAATAATAATAATAATAATAATAATAATAATAATAATGATAATAATAATAACCGAGGAAGAATTAAAAACCGCGGCTAGAAGCCTTAAAAAGGGCAAAGCTCCCGACCCAGATGGAGTATCAGCTGAAACACTCATATTGCTTGCCGAAAACCGGCCAGATACGCTTCTCGAAGTGTACAATGCTTGCATAGCACAAGGTACCTTTCCCAAGCAGTGGAAGATACAAAAGCTCATGCTGAGCAAAGGCAGAGGTGACCCAACGCAACCGGCAGCATATCGCCCTCTCTGCATGCTGGATAGTGCGGGCAAGCTATTAGAGAAATTACTGCAACGCAGATTAGTAGAGTCAGTCGAGAGGGCTGGTGGACAGCAGAGGCAGCATGGCTTTCAACACGGCAAATCGACTTTTAGCGCCATCGAAGATGAAGTGAGAAGCTTTGAATGTGCCCATTGCAGACGCTACTACCCGAAACAAACTATCGTCTTGGCTACACTTGATGTACGGAATGCTTTCAATAGCCTGCGATGGGCGGATATTATTAAGGCACTGCGGGAGAGATTCTGCATCCCGGAATACCTAACGAGAGTCCTCCAGAGCTACCTGAGATATCGTAAGCTCCTCTACGACACGCTAGAAGGCCAGAGAGTCAAAATGATTACATCCGGCGCAGCTCAGCGATCAGTCCTGGGTCCCGACCTTTGGAACATGAGCTACGACGACATCCTGAAGATAGAGATGCCAGAAGACACACATCTTGTAGGATACGCAGACGATATAGGGGCGGTCATCTCAGCACGCGATATGGATGACGCAAAAAGAAAGCTAAACCAAGTCATGGACTTGAGCTCGCTAGAAACAAGACCGAGGTTATCCTGATGACACGAGGACAGATTCCACTCGAAGTCAGCATGCAGATAGGTGATATTCCCCTAGTCACGAAAAAGGCGGTGAAATATTTGGGCGTCAAGCTCGACTGCAGGCTTACTTATTGGGCACAAATACAAGACACGGCCACCAAGGCAGCAAAGGTAACAGGCATGATAAGCAGGCTAATGGCGAACATCGGTGGACCAACACAGAGCAAGAGGAAACTGATTATGGCAACAATTAACTCTATACTGCTATATGGCAGTGAAATTTGGGGAGATGCGCTAAGGGCGAAAACCACACGCAAAGTCCTGCAGGCGGTACAGCGAACAGCGGCACTTAGGGTCGCTTCAGCCTACCGCATGGTCTCGGCCGCAGCAGTCCTCGTGATAAGTGGGGAGATACCTGTTGATCTATTGGCGCGTGAGCGAAAGGAGGCATGGGACTCTAGGGGCGAGCATCCCAGTATTAGCCCTGCAGAGCGGAGGTCCCGAAACATCCAGCGATGGCAAGAGAGATGGAGTGCAGAAACGACCGGTAGATGGAAGGCGAAGCTCATCCCCAATATAGAAAGGTACACGCAAAAGAATTTAAACGAAGTAAACTACTTTCTCACCCAGTTTATCTCAGGCCATGGATGCTTCCAGAAGTATCTGTACCGTATGGGTAAGACATGAGACCCCCGGTTGCATCTACTGCAGTGCAATAAATAATAAAAAATAATAAATATGTAGTCAGTAAAAAATTAACAAGTTTGTGAGATCATTATATCAGTTCTTTCAATAGTTTAAGGAGATGTTCTAAAATAATCTTTCAGAAAAATAATTTCTTTCAAATGCTTAGGATTTAAGAGAAATCGAAAGCAATCCATAATACAGAATATCTGTTTTCCCAATCCTTTTCCTGGATTTTTCTAAACTTATAAAATTATGCCATTATAGTCATGTTTTAACTCTTTTTTTTAATTTTTAACACTTCTTATTGTTTCGGCTAATTCTGTTAAAACGTTTCTTGTATTACTATCGATTGTTTCTTCTGTTGTAAGGCCATCATCTGACTCATACTGGCAGAGCTCAGCGACGAGCATTCTGCAAAAAAGTTTATTTCCGAATTCCTTAGTTTCCGTTTTTGTATTGTATTTGAAAACACTGTTGCTAGAAGAAACTATTCGTGATTTTCTAACAGAATGTTCTAAATGCTCGGACTCCGGAGCTCCTGATCTGGTATGTTAAATTTTGAATATATAAATCATATGAAATAGTTAAGGAAATTGATGAAATTTATGCATTAAATAAAAATTACTTTAATAGTGCTCCTATGCATTGTTATTTTATAAACAATGTAAAAACTTGTATCCGCCCAAAAATTTATTTAAAATATGTAAATGTTTAATAAAATTTTAAAATATATAATAATTCTATTTTTCAGTTAAGAAAAGTAATAAATTAAAAGTAAGTATAAGTTTTGAAAAATATAAGTTATTATCCCACTGTAGTGGAACGGTAGCAGCTCAAAAACGATACTAATTTAAAGAGAAGTTGAGCTTGATTCAAAAATTTGCACCTTTGATTTGAAAATTGTTCTTCTTTGAAACAACCTTGAACTGTTTTGATATAATATTGCTCGTATTTGATTTAAATATGCCATATTTTTTATTGAATGTCGAGCAATTTGAAATTAGCGTTGAATTCACATTGATTTCGATTTTTTTGTTGAATTAAGGTTGAACTTGTTGATTTCCTGTTGTTTTTTCTATGAGTGTAATATAAAATAATATATCTCGATTTTTGAAAATTTGTGTGTATTGAGCGTTAGTTTTGCTTTCACGGTTCTTCTGTGAATGATTTTTGCGAAAAAATACACTACAAAAGGTGAGTATAGGGCTTTAAAGTAATATATATATCTAAAAAATTTGCTAAATTTGCAGGACGAAGTTAAAAGTTATGAGCATTTTTTTAGTAGTTAGTATTAATTAGTATCTCTTAAAATAATTCTTTGCAACGATTTATGCATGAGCAAGTAGGCTAACTGTTCTTTCCAATGAGACCAATTTTAAAAAATCTACTGACACTGGTAAAAGTTATGTCAATTTCAAATAATTATTCGTACCAAAAGACATATTCGCGAAAATATAACAACCCACAGTGCGGTAGAATCAAAATTTGTTAAAGCATATCAGACATTTTTATAACGGATAATGCTCTCTATATCGGTTCTGCTGTTGTTACCTTTTTCACCATCCTAAATTTTGAAGATGAAATATATTTAAGAATTTTGTTAACGTAACGCTCAATACATTACATCAGAACACATTATATTTTGAATTTAAAACAATTCAGATGTATAAAATGCGTTGAATTTTAACATGAACTCCTTATTTATTCACTAAAAACTTCAGTTAAATTAAAAAAATTTGGATATCACTCAACATATTTTTTATTTATTTTTGATAAAAACCATGATTGATTGATGAAACCTTTCGCAATTTAATATTGTTTAAAAAAGCTCACAAAACTTTTAAATTTTAGAAGTAGAAACGTACATTATTTTCGTGTCTATTGTTAATGAAATTTAAACAATTAAATTGAGTAATGAAGCATGCTAGAGAGTAACGCTCAATACACATAACTGCGGACAACAAAAGTTTTTTTTTTTAATTATAACTCCTATTATTTTTCAAATATTTAATGTATAAAATATGAAAAGAAAATTCAAATATTCTAAGCCCGTTATAAATTTACTCTCGTTTTTGGAAAACTTCATAGTTTATTAATGTGGAATATCATCACCATACAATCACAAAATACACAGAAGTGATACAAACCGAAATATATTTCTGATCGCTTACACAGTGCCTTTAAATTTCATTTTCTTTTGCAGCGCCTTTCTACCCGAATTAATTTTGTAATGAAAAAAACTAATTAAATGTGCATATATTTCCACAATTCACATT
The DNA here is from genome assembly GCA_956483635.1 of Panzeria rudis. NCBI lineage: Eukaryota > Metazoa > Arthropoda > Insecta > Diptera > Tachinidae > Panzeria > Panzeria rudis. The sequence goes on from OY101449.1 coordinate 83,666,588, forward strand.
GAAAATAGTATTTATTAATTAATTACAGTTCATTTTTATTCATCTTTTACATTTTATCTTTATAATTACTGCAAAATCTCACAAATAATAAATAATGTGCATGTGTGTGTAAGAACACGCTGTATAAAATAAAGCTACCACAACAAAGTAATTGCAAAAAAAGCACATTAATAAAACAAATCTACGACACTTTTATATAAAAGTGTCGTAGATTTGTTTTATTAATGTTTTTTACCAAAAGAATTTTAATAATAAGGCATAATTCTTTAATTTTATTAGAACTTAAAAAATTTTAGCGTGTTATTCAGTGAGTAAAATTTTTACATATTTTCTTTTTCGTTTTGTTTATTTTCTTCTGTTCGTTGATATTTTTGTCTCTTTTTAACAGAACCTTAAAAACAATTGAAAAACCTGATTGTAGCGTTTTTTACCTGTCACTATTGCGATTTCTGTATATTTTGTGATACAATTAGGACACGTCATTTTGTATGAAGAAAGTCTAAACAGTATTTTCGTTCCCTGTTTGTAACACATACGTCGTCAGTCTTACACTAAAAACTTATGTATGTATGTATGTACATTTATTTAAAATATATTAAATCATGATAAAGTAGATTTAATTTTAAAATTTATGCGTTTATTGTATGAAATACATATTGTTAAGGCCATTAAATCCGTTATGAGTGAAATGAAATTTTAAACATTTTTAATCAGACTTTTTATATCAAAACACCGTTATCTCAAAGATATAGCTTTCATTTGGTGAATATTTGTAAGCTGTCACTTTAAAAAAATTTTTATTAAAAAAAATTCAAATTTTTATTTTCTTCGTTTTTATGCAAAAGCTCTTTTTTGTTGAAAAAATACAAACTTTAGAAAAGAAAAGTGAAGGTTGTTATTTAAATTTAAATTAAAATATTTTCACCATATTCATAAAATTTAAAATGAGTTTGAAATATATTTTATTTCACATTATTTATACAAAATTTTCTGCTAAAAGTGCGTCAGGCGACTTTTTCGCTCGATATCTGCAAATCTAACGACTATTGAATGTACTTATTCGTTGGCTTTATATGCACAGTGGCGCATATTAAAGAAAAAGTGGTAATAAATATGTAACTTCTAAAGTACTGAACGGATTTTTCTAAAAACTAATATTGTTGTAGAGGATGAGTAGAGCTTTCAAAACAAATACAAAAAATATGTTTTAAATTTTATAATGCATTTTTTAATGGTGATCCGGAAGCGCAAAATTTTACAATCCATATATTATATAAAAATGAGCTGTATGATTGTTTGTTTGTTTGTTTGCGATTTAAATAAAATTTGGTACACAGATAGATATTTGGCCTACAATTAATATAGGCTATATCTGTTTCCAGTATTTTGGACCGGGAGGGGATAAAAGGGGTCAAAACCTCCCCCTACGCATAACTATGCCATTTGTTACGGCATCATGCATAAACGGCTGAATTGATTTAAATGAAATTAGGTGCACAAATAGATATTTGACTCACAATTAATATAGGCTGCATTTCTTTCCCGGATTTTGGACCTGGAGGGGATAAAATGAGTCAAAACCATTCCCTACGCATAATTCTATCATTTGTCATCCGTTTTTCAAAATTTTTATTGGTTTGAAAGGGTATGCTTGCAGTTAGGTCCCATAATTTTTTTTTTCTAAAACTGGTGGGGATATTTGATCCCCACTTTACTCTGTCATTTGTGATCTGATTTTCAAAAAAAAATTTTTTTTTTGTTTGAAAGGTTTTACTTGCAGTTTGCTCCCATAATTTCTTCGAAAATCGTGGGTTGGTTGAGGCGGTGTCGGCAAATTTGGTCCTTCACGCATAGCTCTGTTATTCGTCAACCGATTTTTAAAATTATTTTGGTTTTCAAGGGGTTGCTTGCAGTAAAACTTTAAAAATTTTTGATAGGGCTTTTTGCATTTTCTGTGACGATATATACTTCTCTTTAAGGTAACATCCAAGGTCGAAGGCTAATTTGATTATTGGAAATTAAAAATTTTATAAAATTTAAACTTTCATCCACTATAAATTAGTAATTTGTTATCCAATTAGATAGTATCTGACGCGTAATTAAGTAGACTTTAAAATCAGATATATTTAATTTTAATCGAACCAGCCTTTGAGTCTAAATAGAGCTTTGTATAAAAGTATACATCGAAAAATATAGATACACCGTTATCTGGACAATGGCCGAAATAAATTTTTAAAATTTTTTTTTTGCGTTTAGCACACCCTAATTATCCAAAAAAATTTATTATAAAATTTTAAACTTCCAAAAATAAAAATTTGTTTAGCAGTGTTATTAAAATCAATAGATTTTTTAGTGGTATTGTAGTATTAGAAAAACTACAATGAAGTTAAGCAATTGGAAAGGGAAAAATAAATAGGTAGTTATATCGTTACTAACACGAATCAATTTTATTACTTTATAATTTTTAGTGCGTAATAAGAGCATATTTTTACAAATTTACATAATTTACAAATTTTTTATAGGTCGCGTTCTAGTCAAAAGATTTACCTCCCTGATGAAATTGGGATTTTCCAACGAAACGTCGGATGAAAATGAGAAATAAATAATCTTTTATTTTGTTTTAAAATTCAATGACCTTGAAAGCCCATTAAAAATAAATTCACAACAAAAACGAAAAGAGGTCAGTAAAAATAACTGAATATTAGATTTACTAGTTCATTGAATTTCTTTACTGAAAATTAAAATTTTTATTCTGTGTAATAACTTAAATCGAATCGAAATTACTATGATTTCGACTAGAGTTCGTTAATGCTCAGACTTCTTCCTTACGGTTTAATATCTTTTAAATTTTCTGAACTATGCCTAATCACACTATCTTAGTATATTAGTCACTAGAGATGGCGATCGCGTGATTTTTAAAGAACATCATGAACAGTGAACGTGATTTAAAAATCACTGTTACTTAAAACTGTGACTGTGATCACGGGTTTCATTTCTTTTATAGTTGTGGTTTAATATGCACTAACAAGAGGTATATTTATTAATCGCTACAACAAAAATATTCTTCTCTTCTTTAGGATTTAAATACGCCTTAAAGTATACTTTAATTTTAAAAAGGAGCACTAATACCGAAGAAAATTAAAGAAATATCAACGTTATTCGTTTACTGTTGTTGTTGTAAAAAACTTTATTGATTAACCACACAAAGAGTGAAATATCATAAATATGTGTACCTATGTAACAAATAGAAAAGGATGACTTCGCAAGTAACAGTTATCAAGGCGAATTCACTACAGGTGAACTTGTAAACACAGCTGTTAACTTTTTTTTGCATTTTCTTCATGGTCGGATGTCAAAATACACTATTTGCTTTGTGAGTTTGAGTACGAACAATGATTTTACAAAAACAAAATGCTTGTGGTTTTTGTTACATGTTGTACTTGTTTTATTAGTGAGATTACCTGGTATGAATTTGCCTTGCATTTACTTGACAAATTTTGTTACAACTGTGAATGATGATTTTTCAGTAACAGTGATTAAATCACGAGTACAAAAATGTCGCTCATCTTTATTAGTCACATCAAAACTTTTAATATGATATAAAAAGGCAAAACAAATTTAATTTTTCAAACATTAAATCTAATTTTATTTTTTTATCATCTTTTACTGCACTTATGCAGGCTCATTAACCAGAGCGTCAGTGTTATGCAGAGTATTTGAACTTCGATAACTACTTACTTCACTTAACTTAAAAGTTTATTATCAGTTACGCACAGCTACAGAATGTCACCTAATGTGGATACGCATGAAATATTTACAATTAAAAAAAGCATATATGTTTAAATGTTTATTTATACCCAGCTAGCATTTGGAAGATTGTTTTAGCAAAAATTACCAAACTGAGTCTTTTAAGACTATCTTAGATGACCAAAAACTGATTAATCAGTTGTGCGGTTAAAAAAGACTCCGAAATCACTCCCACAAATGATTAGAATACAACTTGTTTATAGAATGTGGGCAATCGCAAATTGCTCATACAGATGCTCGAAATCTGATTGATTTAAGTCTTGAAAATGAATCGTAATTGATTAGAACCGCGAGTCATAAAATACTCTTTCAGAAGAGTTACGGCTATGCTAACAGAAGAGTCATAAAAACTCAAAAATGATCAAGAATTTCATAAAAAACTGACTGGTTAGGAGTAAGTTTATGTTTACTTTGTGCTATCGTTGTTTTATACAGTACTTTAGCTGAGTGGTTGGTGCGTGGCACTGCAAACAGAAAAGAGCTTGGTCCGATTCCCAGTAGATTTAAAATACAAACAGTAAGTAAAAATAGTTTGGAAAATCGAAAAGTGCACGCCTCATAATCTCATTTCTATCGTGAAATTAAATAGGCTTCTATTCCTAATTATACTGAAGTGTAAAAAAAAAAAAGGACTCGATTAGTGAAGTCTTTCGGTCGTTATCATGACCACATACAGGATCCGTACATACAGACAAACGGACGTCCAAGACAGAACTTTTTTAAACAGTTTTTTAATTAGTTTAAATAATAAAAATGATATTAAAAATGTCATGAGTGTTAAAAATAGTATTTTTTTTCTTAATATGTGTGTGAATATGTTTTTTACAAGTGCAACATATAATAATAATAGAGCCATTTTAAGTTTGAAAGATCAGTAGTTGCGTGAAGTGAGAGTAGTACTCACCTCAACGCTTTGCTTATGAGGCGTGCAATATAAAATCAGTAATTTAAAATACATTTTGAATACATCCGTCCATCATCCTCTCAATCCACATTGGATAAATTTTTACTCGCAATGATTACAAATATGACTTAAATATGATTCGAAAATGACTCCAACATTATTTCAGAAAAAGGGCTTATATATGACCCGAAGAAGACTTGCAACTGATCAAAGAATAAGTCAGTAATGACTCTTCCAGAAGGGTTGCGTGTAGGGTACCATTTTCTCCCGACAAAAGTATCATTTATGATCAGAAAATGACCGCATATTCTAGTTTTTTAATCGCGACGACGAGTGGAAAAAAACTCTAATATGATTAAAAATTTAAAAAAATGCTAACTGAGTAGTAATGCATTAAAAAACTATTGTGTTTGACTCATACTTGTATGAGATTTGAAGTACTAGATAATGGCTAGAAGTACATAAAATTAAATATTTAGTCATTTCACTTTAAATTTATGCGTGAGCCATCATTAAAAATTATTACGCCATGTGAATGACTTGTTAAGCTAAGTTTTGATATTGTTTAATTTTATAACATTGAATGAATAACAATAAATGGGTGATATGCAAATTTCAAATATATTATTTTGAAGAATTTTTTATATGCCATCACAGTGGGGGATTTTGGAAAAAATTTATAAAATTTCATATCCCATTGCAGGAGATGTTTGGAGTTTAGAATTTATATCTTAAAAGGTAGATTTGCCTATCCAAGAGGTGAACAAATCTATCGCATTTATTGGTTTCCGCTTAGAGTTAAGCAGATATTCGACAAGAAAAATTAAAATGTTAGGTTATTTACCCACATTGGTCCATTGTCTTGCTAATGGGAAAATCACATTTTGTCCAATTTGCAAAAACTTAATATTCTGAGAAATTTAATTTAATATCCCGAAAAAATTTACTGCCTGTTTATCGATGTCGAAGGAAATTTTTCTTTCTTAAAATTTCATTTAAAACAAAAAAAAATTTTTTTTAATTTTTTTTGTTTAAATTTGTTTGGCTAAAAATCACAACTCAGTCTAAAGTTATATGCAGTTTAATTTAAAATTTTGAAAAAAATCCGATTTTTCCCGTTTTTCCCAAAAAAAAGTGCGTCAATTATTTCGTAATTATAAAAATTGTTTGCAATAATACTTAACCCATATTTATTCCAATTTTTTTCTAAAATTTTCGTTAATAAATTAGCGAGAGCGTTTCAAAATATACCTTTTTTATTGTAAATTTCAGTTTTAAGGTGCGTTTTCTCAAATCGCAAGACTGTAATCAATAAGGGTAGCAAGTCACCTTAAGGCCTAATGTGCCCTTAAATATTTTCCAAAAAATTATTTGCGTCTGGCTAAAAATACAGCGAAAATACCGAAAATCACATTTTTGGAATTTTCTGAAATTTCTTTGGGAACTGCGGGCTTCCCAGAGTCAAATCGTATTTTTTTCCTTGTATTTTTTTCCTTGTATCTTCCCTGGTATTTAGTACGTAAATTTCTATATAACTGCAAAACTTCCTTGGAAAATATCAATAATCAAAGATTTTACAGCATAAAAAATTATACAATCATACAACATTTAGACTACAGAGAAGAAATGTAAAATGTATACATTTCTATTTCAACACTCTCACTTAAAATGAAAATTTTAAAAAGTGTTCAAGTACAACGGGGAAAACACTAGTTTTCCCCGTTGTACTTGAACAATTATGTGTACTTAAGCCAAATATTAAGTAATACGTATGATTGATAGTCAAGCCAAGTAAAGCTATTTCAGTACGAGATATTACTTATAAGTCCATTAACTTTACACGTTTAAAAGACAAAGGTAGACATGGGTACATTCGTAAATTCAGTAATTGTGCAATAATCAAAGTTCTGCGTTCGAAAACCATCTCTTGGCAATATATTTCTTCGCCAAAAGTTTCTTTTCGCTAGCAATTGATAATGCTGCCGCAGATTGCTGCAACTACGGCAGCAGTTTTATTACTGTTGCAATAGTTTGCAGAATGGTTGCACATTTTTACTGCATTTACGAATTCCCCCCATATCACATATCAAAATTTTGAACATTAGATGTAGTTTTCAATAGTGTATTCAGATTTTAACAATTTAGGGCCTATTAACATATTACGTAACGCTATTCTCGGAAGTTTTGTGGCGGCGGGTACGCTTTTTACGCTTCAGTATAAAGTATATAACCGGTAACAAATCTTTAAACACCCATAATTAAAATATTTCAATAAAATAAAGAACTAACCCTTGAACATTTGTAAGGCCATATTTTGAGGTTTTGGGTGCCAAATCGGCGATGTTCGCGAGTAAAGGCCGAGACACATAGAATCCGTCATACGTTATACGTCGCCGTTTTCAACTGACAGCTAAGTTAAAATACATGTTTTCTTATGAACTTGATCACATACAGTACTTCTCCGTCAACGCAAAGTACTAAAGTTGGCCAACTTTTAACTTTTAACGTACGTCGAGTACTTTGACAGCTATCAGTTGGTTTTTTGCTTTGTTTCGATTTAGTTTTTTCTGCTGTTTGGCACCAAAAATTAAATAAAACAATAAAAACAAATAAAATAAATAAATAAAATCAAATCAAATTTATCTGCAGAAACATGCGAAGAAAAAACAGTTGTTTTAATATCCGTCAACAAAGTACTCATTGTGTCAACCTCCTCCGTCGTTACGTTAATGTCAGTTGAAAAAGGCGACGTATAACGTACGACGGATTCTATGTACCCCGGCCTTAAGTGAAAAATAACGGTAAATTTTTGCATGGCTCAAATATAAAAAAGTCGTATAACAAATATTGTTGCCGACGGCCCAAGTAATCATGTTCAATAATAAAAAACTTATTTTTCGCGTAAAGTCGTTTTTGACATATTGCTAGCTATAATACAGCAAACAATTTTCAAATCGGATGAGAAACAAAAAAAGGCAAGCATTAAAATATTTTACATGACCAAGTGTCCTACTTTGAGACTTTATATCTCCGCTCCTGAGCAAGTAAAAGAGCTGATACTTAAAACTGGAGTACGTACTCCTCTGCTATGTCCATGTAAAAATTTATTTCAATAGAACTATCCGTTTAGGAATGGAAAAACCCAGCAAATAATTTGTATTCGATATGAATCCAATTTATTTTTCTATACCTTTATACAATTAGAAATCCATCGGATAACGATAAAAGTATTTATAAGGCAAAATGAAAAATAAAATTCAAATTAAACCTTTAAGAAATTTATTATTTGACATATTGTCATAATATTATTTAAAATGAAATTTTGTATAATTTTCAAAGCCTACTTATTTTTGAAAATCATTTTCATACTTGTAAATTCTCAAATGGTTTTTGAAAGTTTGTGCATATGATAAAGGGTTTGTAATGCTATAAACACATTCGCCACAGCAGGCTACACGGCTACACGACTACAAATGCTGTTGGCAGCAATCGTCGTCGTGTAGTCAGCTACTTAATTATTTTGAACACGGCAGCTACATCGTAACCAGCTGACATTTTGTTGTTGCAGTACATATTTCAGTGGTTACTTTCAAAAGTTTTACTTGTATAAAAAAATCGATTATTCAAAGATGTAGAACATCATCTCGCAAAATGTAAAAACAACTCAATTTATTTCTTTACAACCTATTGATTGTTATGGCACTTTTAATACTTAAATTTTTTGATGTTTTTTCTGTTTAATAAAATAGAATATTGACTTAAGTCCATAATACCAGTATCGTTGAAAATTAAAAAAAAACTCATAAGGCAGTAGCTTTTTTAACCTTATAATTTTAGTGTAATTTTTTTTTGGATCACTTTTGGCTCCGGAGTTACTTGGTTCAAAATTTTTATTTTTTATTAGCCATAACTCCTAGAATATAGAACGGATATATGGATATCACTTCAAACTGCTCTAGAATTCCTTTCTACTGGTATACAAATTTTTTTAAACAATTAACGCATTCCGAGTGAAATGCAATTTTAAAATGTTTTTATCTGACTTTTCACGCAGAAACTCCGTTATCTTAAAAACTGATCGATACAACGATACATACGCATGTGTATAGTTTTATAGAGAACTTGCCATGCTTTTATTTGGTGTATACTTGAAAGCTGTCACCTATGAAATACGTAAGTTATAGTACTTTAAAGATGAGTTTAAGAGGTAAATGAGTTAATTTATTTATGAAATCTCATTTTCAAAGTGCCATAACTTACGAATTTCATCGATGATAGCTTTCAAGTATACATCAAATGTAAGCTTGGAACGTTCTCTATTAAACTAAATCCATGTTTAAGTACCATAGCAACGGTCATTTTTTAAGATAACTGTGGTTTTACGTGAGAAGTCATATAAAAATGTTTTAAATTCCATTTTGCTCGCAATGGGTTAATGGATTTCAAAATTGTATATACCAGTACAAAGGTATTTTAGAGCATTTTGAAATGATAACTATTACTACGTTTACACGAGGACTATTCGCAAATAAGTTAATTCATTGTTTATATGGCATAGCAAAATACAAAAACTTGGTAGCACTTCTATAGAAGACTTTTGTATTTTTCCAAAAAAAAAATTTTTTTTTTTGAAATGTATAAAAGAACAAATAATTATTTGTTTTAATTGTCATTATTCTCTTCTATTAATATTTTTCAATTTATTGTTTTCTATTAACAAAGCGTGGCAGCACCTAACATTTTATTTGCAAATAGTGCGTTAATCGTGAATAGTTTCGTAAGTCGCAATAAAACAATTATATGGCAACAATTTAGTTTTATTTGCAAATAACCCGTGCGTATAAACGTAGTATATATCGTTTATATCCGTTCTCTATTGTAGGACTTATGATCAATAATATATTAATGTTTCGAACCCTGTAACTCCGGAATCCAGAGAGCGCCGAAAAAATTACACTAACACTTTTAGGTTAAAAAGGGCTATTACCCTGTGATTTTTTTAATTTTCAATAATGTTGGTATTTTTGACTTAAGTCAATATTCTATATAAAAACAAAACAAATAAATTTATTTATTTAAAAATTCTTGATGCATGTATATTATAACATTTAAATTCTGTAATTTAATTTTTTATTTTACAATAAAAAATATTTTTAATCACTAATTTGCTTTACATATTTTGATATATTGTTACCACTCTTTTTGTTTTGTAGCCAATAAAAATAGAAATTAGTTTAATTTGACTACACGACAGAAGTAGCATGGACAACAACCTGCAGTCGTGTAGCCGTGCAGTCGTGAAAATAATCATTTTCATTTAATTTCATTTAATGCATAACTAATCAAAATTGTGTTTGAAGTCTACTGACGATTTGGTAAAGCACCAATGAAATGCATTTAGGTAATGCTTAAACACCAGCAAAAAACTTCATTTAAAATAAAATTATGACAATATGTCAAAAAATAAATTTCTTAAAGGTTTAATTTAAATTTTATTTTCCATTTTGCATTATAAATACTTTTTTTGTTATCCGATAGATTTCTAATTGTATAAAGGTGTAGAAAAATAAAATGAATACATATAAGGGATGCAAGTGTATATTTTACAAATTGTACTAGTTTTCACGAAAAATTTTACTTTTTTCAGTCCGATTGTACTAAATTCTTCTTCTATTATTTTAAAATACTTTTTACCCAATCGTACCAATCAACCAAAAAAGCACACTGAGGTGCACTTCCACTAAGAACTTATACGTGATGATCCTGATGAAATGGGACTTTGTCTTTCCTGCGGTTGAAATTGAGTTAGCTAAGTTTCCTAAAACTAGATAAAATAGTAATGCCATTTTTCGTTATTTTTACGAGTGAAAAAACTGAAGTAAAGCACAAAAGCTTGTGTATAAAAATAGCATTTCGGAAAAGAGATCCTAACTTCCCCAATACTTTTCATATGAGGGAAGTTAAGCTTCCTTTCTCTCTAAATGTAGATATTGTTAAAAATCTCTTTTTAAGTTATTTCGGGGGTCAATTTAGGGGCAATACCACTTTTAAAGTGGGGGGAACAGCTACTTTGGCTTTACTGAAAATTCATGCTGGGACGAAAAGGCCCCTTTTCATCAGGATCATCATATATATAGATAAACTTAGCAACTATTATTAATGTTTAATTTCAAAAAGCACACAAAAGACTATAAGCTGTTGAGATCTAAATATAAAAGGATTAAAATGAAATTTATTTGCTGGTGTTTAAGCATTGTCTATATGCAACATTTCATTGGTGCTTTACCAAATCGTCAGTAGACTTCAAACACAATTTTGAACAGTTACAAACCATTTATCTTATGCACAAACTTTTAAAAACCATTTGAGAATTTACAAATAAATGATTTTCAAAAATAAGCATATCAGGTTTGGAACTTATACAAAACCCAGCAAATAATTTTTTATTCGATATGAATCTATTTTATTTTTCTACACCTTTAAAAGGATCATTTAGGATATAAGTCTTGCTAACAAACTCTTTGTTATTTCTAAATTGTAGCAGCACTAATTAGATGACTTCAGCAATTCCTTTGTTTAGATTAGATTGGAGACAGTCGAAACAAACAGTTTAGCTCTCTTTGGTTTTCATTATATTTTGACGTCCTTTCCATATTTGCAGATGAATGTAGAATGGATAATATTCCTGTCGCGAGTCTTGAAATATCAGTAAACATCAGTTTATTTAGTTAATTTTTCACTTATACCTTCGACCAAAAGGTACATATATTGTCGGTTTTTAAAGCTTTGTTATAGTGCTAAATTAGTCACTGGGGTGCCATTGTACTTTCCACTTTCAAATAGTGCAAAAAAAGTACAATCGTACCAACTTTTGCATCCCTGATTCATATCGAATACAAATTATTTGCTAGGTTTTGTATAATTTTCAAAGCCTACTATGTTTATTTTTGAAAATCATTTTCATATTTGTTAATTCTCAAATGGTTTTTGAAAGTATGTACATAAGATAAAGGGTTTGTAACTAATCAAAATTGTATTTGAAGTCTAGTGACGATTTGGTAAAGCACCAATGAAATGCATTTAGGCAATGATTAAACATTAGCAAATAGATTTCATTTAAAATAAAATTATGACAATATGTCAAATAATAAATATCTTGTAGAAATTTTTATATAATGAAACGTTTTCGATATAACTACAAAACAAGGAAGAGCACGTTTTCGCGATTATATCGAAAACATTTGTTGAGCAAAAATAAATGAATGAATGAATCAATGAATTCATATTCATCTTCAGTAAACTCCAATAAGCTTTAAAAATTCATTTTCAAGTTTCATTGGTTTTGTAAGCTACTGTATTTTAATAACTTTTTTGGCTTGTAAAAGATTATTTATTGTTGTATTGCTTGAAATTTACGGCAAAGCTTTCTCAGGTTTCGCAATTTTTAGTATATGATTTCCTAAATCAAATTATAAATTTGAAAACTCGAAAAAGCGGGATGAAGCGGAATAGAAGTTTTAGGCGGGATCGACCTGTTAAAAGCGGGATTATCCCGCCCAACGCGGGAAGTCTGGTCAGGTTATATGTACCCTTAAGGAAAACCCTCTTTAAGATTAGATACATACATATGAAAAGCATAGACAATTTTAGCAAGTTATTAAATATTATAACAATATATTAGATAAGTAGAAACAAGCATTAATTTGGCGTCGGTGAACAAAATAAACAATATAAAAATATACATATAATATTAAAAAAAAGACAAATATTCGCAACAACAAAGTATTAACAAACACCGTTTTGTTTAATATTTTACGTACCTATACATTTTTCATTTCTTTTTGTAAAGTAAATTATAATTATAAGCAAGTAGGCACACAAACAACAAATATATTTGGTATTCGTACCAAATGAGTACGAATACAACAACAAACAACAGAAATGCCTACGTTACTGTTGTTGCTGCAGAATGTGATAACCCAGTAAACAAAAATTTACAGTTGCGTACGGGTACGCTCAAATTCAATGTCTATGACAGACCATAATGTAAAAGTAAATATTTTGATACCAGCTTCACAGCAAAGCACAAGTGCCAACAATATGAGCCAACAGCAAGCTGAAAAAGAAAAAACAGAAAGTGTCCCCTAGAAACTGATTCAGAAAATCCAAAAATCCAAATTGGTATTGATCGTTATTTTAAAGTGATAAATAATAAAAAAAGACAAAGAAGTCCAAGATCGAAAAACCTCGCTCCATTGGCGAAAATGGCCAAAGATGGTAAATCTGATGCGGCGCTCTCTGAAAACCGCTTTTCACTTTTACTAAACGACGAAGACGAAATCACCATTGTCAGGTCAAGCAAGCCGCCCCCAATATACTTAAGAGAGAAAAACTCAAATGAGCTAATTAAACGGCTAGTACAATTAATCGGTGAAGTGGCGTTTTACGTGATCCCGATAAAACGCGGTGCGATTAATGAAACAAAAATTCAAGCAAATGAAGAAAATCATTACCGCTCAGTAGTTTCGGAGTTTGAAACACAAAATAAAAATGTTTACGCCTACCAATTGAAAAGTGCAAAAGGCCTCCAGGTAGTGATAAAAGGCATCGATTCATACGTGGATCCAGAAGAGGTAAAAGCGGGTCTACTAAATAATAATTTTAAAGTCAAAAAGGTTACTAACATTAAAAATAGAGAGCGAGTTCCCCAACCACTACTTCGTGTGGAAATGGAACCAGGTGATATGAAATTAAAAAAGAATGAAGTACACCAGATGTACAGCTTAAGATATTTGCTGCACCGACGAGTTACCGTAGAGGAACCACACAAGAGAGCAGGGCCCATTCAATGCCTAAATTGCCAAGAATATGGCCACATCAAAACATATTGCAAGTTGCGCACCGCTTATGTTGTCTGTGGTGAACTACACAGCACTGCCAATTGCGATAAGCAAAAAGATGATTCCAAAATTAAAAAGTGTAGCAATTGCCATCAAAATCACACTGCAAACTACAGGGGCTGACCTGTCTATGTACATGTTAAGCAGTCTTTGTCTAACAGACGCAATCACACCTATGCTCAACCTAATTTCGACAATACAAATTATCCCCAGTTGCGCCAACCAGCTACCAGCGGGCCTTCATACGCCAACATTTTTAAGGCTAACCAGCCCATAGCGCAAAACATACCAAACAGCCAGTTCTCGTACGCTAATGCTTTGAATTCTAACAAGTCCGCAGCTCAAAAACGGCCTCTTGCCAATGAAAACAGTGGTTTCAATTTTGATCGACTTGAGGCTTCAATAGAAAATTTAATACAAACAGTAAATTTTTTTACAACCAACATGACCTGCATGATGCAGGAAGTATTAAAAATGCAGTCTACATTATTGCAGGCTGCATTAAACAGACCATGAACTTAAAAATCTGTTTCTGGAACGCAAACGGCATCCGCCAACATAAAAACGAACTAGAATACTTCATGGTGGGTAAACAAATTGATGTTATGCTTATCTCTGAGACGCACTTGACTGCTAGAAGTTTTTTTTAAAATCAATGGATATACTCTCTACGACACAAAGGACCCCCAAGGTAGAGCTTGTGGTGGCTCGGGTATACTAATAAAATCGCGATTAAAACACTACTTAATGAGTGATCATTGTGAAGACTATCTTTAAGCAACTAACATCTGCATTGAAGCTTTTCATCAAAACCTGGTGATTTCATCAATTTACTCTCCTCCCTGGTACTCTATTTCAGAAAATCAGTATAGTAGATTTTTTAACTCACTAGGCCCACGCTTTTTGGCCGCTGGTGATTACAACCCGATTTTTCGTTTTTTGCATTTTTTGTTTTTTGCCGATTTGTTTAGTTTTGGCGATTTTTTGGTTATGGCATTTATTTAACGTTTTCACTTTCTGACGATATTTTTAGTTTTAGCGATTTATTTTAGTTGTGGCGATTTTTTCAGTTTTGGCGCTTTTTTCGTTTTTGGGGATTTTTCGGTTTTTTGTGGCTTTTTAGTTTTAGCGATTTTTTTTTTTTTGTTTTGACACTTTTTTCGTTTTGGCGACTTTTTTTGGTTTTTGGCGTTTTTTTAGTTTTGGCGCTTTCCTTTTTTTTGTTTTTGCGTTTTTTTCGTTTTTGTGATTTTTTTCATTTTTTGCGATTTTTAAATTTTTTGATGATTTATTTAGTTTTAGCGATTTTTCGTTTTGAAGACTTTTTAGATTTTTTACGTTTTTTAGTTTTTTTGGCGATCTTTTTAATTTTGGTGATATATTGCGTCTTAGCGATTTTTTAATTTTGGCGCTTTTTTCCTTTAAGCGCTTTTTTCATTTTAGCATTTTTTTCGTTTTGAAATTTTTTTAATTTTGGATTTTTTTAGTTTTAGCGTGTTTTAAAATTTCAAGATCTTACATCTTACGGTTTACAAGATACAGCATATTGTCTAAACTACATAGTAAAATTACATTGACTGACAGAACACCCTTTAATTTTAATTGTTTTAAATATGGGTGTTAATTGGTGTAGTCTATTCTACAGACTACATCAATTAGCACTTACTTTGAAAATTTAAAGTGTCTATATATATAAGTGTCTGTATATTACATTAGTATTTCAACATGTTGCGTTGCTCGCTTTAGAACACCCTTTCATTTTTAGCTGTCATATATTTGTTGTTGTAGCGGACGAAGTTTTACGTATTCTGTGAAAATTTCAGGTCCGTAGCTCTTACTGTTCCCGAGAAAACAGCCAGTGACCGACAGACG
Source organism: Panzeria rudis (assembly GCA_956483635.1). NCBI lineage: Eukaryota > Metazoa > Arthropoda > Insecta > Diptera > Tachinidae > Panzeria > Panzeria rudis. The sequence continues at coordinate 83,682,071 of OY101449.1, forward strand.
GACGGACAGCGTAGCGAAAACAATAGGGTTCTTTACACTTTTGGAGTATCGGAACCCTAAAAATGATAAGAATTTAGTTTATTATTGTACAAAAGTTAAAAATAAATCATTTTAAAATATTTTCCTGGCACACTGTTCGATAAATTTTAAATTCCTGTGTTTTCAAAGTTAAAGAACTTAGATATACATAATTCAAAACTTGAGGAATGTATTTTAAAATAGAGATTGTATAAAAAAGTTCTTTTTCATTTTTATATATTTATTTTTTAATTTTAAAATTCAGTTTTTGAAAAATTGGAGAACTAACTGCTACAATCGAATAATATAAATTTCGATTACAGAAAATTTGTTACGAACATTATGATTTAACGTAAAAATTACAATCATGTTTTTAGTTTGAGCAGGTCATGTTTAATAGCAGAAGCTTTAATACACTTTTTGTTTGAATGAAGTTCTAAAATATTTGTATATTAATTTGTATATTGTATATTAAACACAAGAAAGATTTAAAAAGCACATCAAATGCACTTGGAATCGATATGAATGGATATTTTACATCGTCAAAATATACGAAAATTTCTTTGACATTAAGGATATCCCCAACAACTAGCATCTTTGGCTGTGTACATTTCCCTTGCAGTTTTAAAAGTTGGAGTTTTACGTCCAACTCCTCTGTATTAGCAGCAACAACTGCAAAAGCTTCTTGAGAGTTCAATATACTGAACTTTTTTCTGAGCTAAGGTGGAATAGATTGTGGTAAAACCACAGCATCGAAAAGTTTTTAGGCTCTGAAATGTTATAAATTAAATTTTTAAAAATGTAATACATATGTGCAAAAATATTTTGTATTGTTACCTTCATCAGCTGGTTCACTTTGCAGCAATTTTTATAACGTTGCCGCACAAGAAATTTTAGTTTTTAAAATTAGCATCGCTTCGTCTGTGAAGTATGACCAACGCTCCTTAAATTTTTTGGTAGTGGGGAATTTCATTGTAAAATCAATGTCGATCTAAAAATAAAATTATAATTATACATTTTATATAGCTTTATAAGCAACATAATCAGGTATATGATGGAAATCTATTTCGAAAAAGAGGCTATTTTAATAGCTGTTTTATAATAATAGTTCTTTATTAAAAAGAACTTTGCAACAAATATTATAAAAATATTTCTTTATCAAAAAGAGTTTTATCACAAAAATTATAAAATGTAACTGAACAGTGTAAAGCTTAGAAAATTGTCCTTTAAAATTGCTTCAGAATTTAAAATCAATTTTAAATCAAAAACCAAATTCAGGATTTCCAAAATCGAAATCAGTCTCTTTCAAATACTAATTTGATTTGATAAAGGCTGATTTTGATTACAATGATACCGAATTTGGCTCGAAAAATGCAAAATTTAACTTGTAAAATACTAAATTTAAAACCTTAACTTGATTTAAATTTGAGTTTGATTTAACGTTAGCTTTAAAAGATACGCAAACCTCTTTATATAATTATATCGCTCATTTCCTCAAACAACGTCGTAATTCAAAACAGATTTGTTTTGCAGAAAACAAATTTAACATTTTCAATTTACGTAGAACTTAATAAAAAATAAGTTTCTATTCTTCTGAGTATACAAGATATTTTTACGAAAATTGTACATAATATAAAGAACGATGACGTTGTTTGAGTAAATGGTTTATACATATGTATTTGAACTTACCAAAAGATGACCAGAAGGCTTTGCATATTCGGGACAAAGTTTAAACATTTCTGCAGTATCCTTCGAATTAGAAATTTGCCGAAAGCGTAATGGAGCAGACTTTCGAAAATATATTTGTCTCCGCATATTTTTGACGACCTTAAATCATCCACATCTAAAGCGTAATATTCTGTATTATATAAAAAAATCATTTTATTGTGGTTATTTTTTTAATATTTTTGTTTACACAAAATTACTTACCGGAAGTGTTTCTTTTTCGTCAATTTCATTTAGTTTTAAGACACTTCTTGATAGTCTTTTGCAGTTGCCAAGTTTATTGTAAATTTTGCCCCTTTTTCCAGGTGTATACAATTACTAGAAAATATATTTATAGGAATAAATATTTTTTTTTCAAAATAGATAGGATTGGTCTATTTACCAACTTCTCCGTAGGAAATATGCGGCAGATTTGCCTTTCAAGATCTGAGCAGTCAGAAAGTGAGCACTAAATGATTTTTGACTCTATATATTTCGTGATATTTTAATAAACAAATTACGCTGTTCCTCGTCCAGAAGTTTGTTTGTTGTACTTTCTAGAATGTGCATTACTGTTGCCGTTTTGATGGCTGCGGTATCATCGCTAGGTAGCTGTTGTTGGCTTGCAATATAAAACTCAGGGCCATTGATACGCTTTTTGCAATATTCCAAATGATATTCAAATTTACCCTGCTCGCCAATTGCTAAATTTTGGAAGAATGATCAAAATCATTTTCTACTTATGCACTCCTAGCAACAATAAACAAATGAATTACAATTCCCTTTAAATTTAAAAGCAATAAAACAGTATGCACCACAAAAATACACACTTTATGCTTTATAATAGGGGAAATCACCCTTCGTAGGAAACTGCTATTGCAGACCTTGCAGGTCACGCAAGTCTAGGATATATGCTACAATATGCAAAACAACAAGAACAAAATATAAGAAACTAACATTTGCTACACAGTAGCAGATATGCAATACTAAAAGCTGTAGGAAACTTGTCTAGCATATATGCAATTAGCAAAATTATTCAAAAGGAACTCTCTGAGAGTGTATAAAACATAAACATGAAAATAAAATACAAACTAATAGTAGGCTTCAACAAGAAAAGCAAACAAAGTTGGTTTGTGTGTGTACGTTTATTTTATTTGTTCATTTATTTTATGTATTGTGTCCAATGTAACATAAACATTTTCAGGTCAGGTCTTGTAATATTGTTATGTTAAATGTCATGTTAATATTACGCTAAATGCGGTTGAATTTGAACCTCCATTTTTACCATATTATCAACATTGAATTATAAATTAATGAAATTGAAACAAAAATTGATAGGTAGATTCGTACTTAATATCCAACCGTCAAGACGATCACTTGATTGTAACCTGCAAAGAAAATTTAAACTCATACTTACCAACTATAACTTACCAACTATAACTTACCATCTACTCCATATTTAACTTTAATCACGAATGCTTATGTGAAGAAATTTAACCCATCCACATTAGTCTACAATAAAGTGGAACTGAATTCTCTAAACTGAACCTATTCTGCCTTTTTATTTACCATTGAAGTAAGGAGTATCCCACAGCAATCTAATTGGAACACAATATCCCATTTGTGTGCACATATGTATGCATCTTTAATAAAAAATTAAAAGTAGTTTTTTTATGGCACATTTGAAAAATTACATATCTAGTTATATATAATATATGTATGTATTTCCTACATGTTTGAAGAAGACACTCATTCTTTGTAGCAGAAAATGATAGTTTATATCCCAGAGGTGCAAATATGCCACCAAGAGTGATTTCCGCTAATGAAAAAAAAATAATAAATGCATACATAAAGTTTATACGCACCTCTTTTGTTGTCTATGGCAAACACACTTAACAGTTTTTTTATAACTGTTTTCTTATAATTTTTTTTTTATATTAAAACAACTTGCGCGAGTATGTCACTCACTTTCGAGATCACTTTTATTACTGAATAAAACTTTAACTATTACCCTTTGTTTTCCTTTATAAAACAAATAAGAAGACAAAAATTAACAACATAAACAAACACAAACTGAAAAATTGTTTGCTTTCATTATACAAGTTTAATTCAAACAACTAAAAATTTTTTTCAATCTTTAATAATGCGAAAAAATTGTTAATATTTGTGTGTAAGTTTGCATATTTGCAAACATACACACAAGCATTTAACTGTTTTGTTTTCCTTCATAAAGCAAATAAGAACACAAAAAATGAAAACATAAACAAACACAAACTAAAATATTTTTTTTTATTAAACAAAGTTAGTTCAAACAATTAAAAATTTGTTTGAATCTTTAATAATACGTAAAAAATTTGAATATTTGTCTGTATGTTTACATGTTTGCAAACATACACACAAACATTAAACTTTTTTGTTTTCAATCAACAAAATTTAATTAGGACAATTAAAAATTGTTTAAAACAGCATTACTTGATTTAATTGGAAAAAATTTCGCCAAAAATTTTTCTGTGTGGGGACGAAGTCAATAGTGAATCAGTACAGTTTTACTATCGACATTTCATTCAGGGTAAGTAAGTACTTATGTATATATGTATGTGTTGTCAAGAGTAAAATGATGGGGAGAGAATTTAAATAAAAATGAACTTAGTTGTAGCAAACAAAAGCTGCAACTTGTTTAGTAGTTTAAAAAAAATTTTCAAATCCATTAAAGAAGTTTTGTAATATAAATTTTACAAACATCAAGAAAAGAAGAAAGGAAACGAAAATTTTTAGACACTTTTTATAAGGAATTCCTTAATACAACGTGAGAGAGCGTTTTAATATTTGCGTTTTTGTTAAAACAAAATATCGCTTTGTAGCTGAGTAGCAGGCAACATGAAACAAAGAATGAATGAACCCACTGGTAAAATTCATTTCCCAACTTCTGGTAAATTAAACCATAAAATTCCTTTACAAGGATCTCTGCCATACACTCTATTTCAAGTGCAAGCCAAGTTTGCTAGCATCCTTTGTAAATATTTAACAACTACAGACATGTACTTGCACATACATGCATATACTTTTATTTACCACTTTATTTTATTTTTGCTTCAGTTACAATATTTACTCATTACATCGAATAACAAACAGTTCATACATATTTAGTTTTTTTTTTTTTTGGTTTTGCTTTTTTTTTATATAAATGGTAAGTAGGAGAGTGTTAAAATAAGTTTGAATTTTTTCTGAAATGTACATGTACTGTTTACACTTTAAAGCCTTTTTAAAAATAAAATATTTACATAGAGAAAATACCACAATCCACAAAAACCGAAATAAAATTCCCATAATTGATATTTGGAAAGTTCGTATATAAAGTGATCATAAAAGGATTTCAGAAATTATTTAGAATACAGCTAGGTCTACGAAACCTGTATGAGTTTCTTAATCGTCATTGATACTTCACACTAAAAAATTGTTATAAAGCGTAACGGGAGGGGAGGGGGTTTCAAAACTGAGAAAATGGCGTTACGTAATATGTAATACGTAAACAATAATTAACAGACCAATTTCAATTGGTATCACATTCTTTGTCGACAATGAGATTACTAACATTTTATATGTAGGACGAAATAAACCAAGATTTCTGACCGCAATGTCGCCAGAATAGAATATATTATGTTTTTATAAAAAAAAAGGTTTCTTTTAATTGCAATAAAAATAAAACAAACGTAGTTACAGAGTTATTTATTAATAAATATTTAAACAGATAAATTTAAGCTACCGACACAGGCTATATGATTTCCATCGATGCTTGATTCAAAACCACAAATTTTTTGACATTTATTGTGGTACTGCCCAGGGATGACCATTTCGGGCTAGATTTAGCCCGTTTTAGTTACTCAAACGCGAAAAAATTTATTCCCAAACAAAAAAACACGCAAAGCTAGCACTTTTTGCAATTACCTTTTAGCCCTTTTAGTCCCTTTTTACTACTATGGGTGCATTTTATTTTTGAGAAAAATTTTTGCTTAGTTTAACTAAACTATAGTTTAAACGTTCACTGCTTTATTAGTACACAGAAAAAAATAGACAAGAATTATATTCAATAAAACCATGTTATTAAAAAAATATGAATTTCAATAACATTTATCTTTAACATAATAAAATATTTCGTTGTAAGTATTTCTTTTCCATGCCGGTTATTTCTTTTCTTTTTATACATAAGTACTTAAAACAAGTTGTATCCCATAAAAAAATAAATTGGGATATGGCTCAGCTATAGAGTGTTTGCTTTACGTCCGGAAAGCCCGGGTTCGTATTCCAGCCATGTCAACATTTTTTTGATTTATATATATATTTTTATTTTGAAATAATTTTGTTATCAATATAGGGGAATTCTTTATCACAGGAAATTTGAAAAAAAAAATTATTGAATACCGGGATTTTTGTTATCAAAAACGAAACTTATTTTTTTCTGTGTAGGGATGCAAAATCATTCTTAAAAACCTCGATGTTTGAAAACATCGATGTTTCCACGATAAACATAGTAGATGCATCGATAATAAAAACGATACATCGATGTTTTTATTTAATCATCATTAAATGATTTAATACGTATGTATGTGGCCAGAAAACATTTTTTGCCGAATTCGGAGTTCGGTGAGAAAATATGCCAAAGCGGTTGACAAGCACTCGCACCTCTTTGCCTTAGGAATTTCTGAAACCTTTGTCTAAATGTCTGACAGAATTCTGTACCAACTCTGAAAAATTTCCTGGAGAAATTCTAAAGAAATTTTTGAAATGTTTGACAAAAAATCAATAAATTTGAACATTTTTTCTGCTACTTTTTACGTCCTGTCGTCACAGCAAAGACTACTGCTTCAGCATAAGCAGGTTTGTAAAGGAGAGATTTGTTGCTGTAGCTTAGAAACCTGCTTACGTAATGCATGATATTTGTTCGCGATTTCCGACTTAGGAGCATTTGTTGTTGAACACATATTTCAGCGCATTCATTATATAATAAACTTATCTTATTGTTCTGTTGTCATATTGTTTTAAAATTTTAAAATCAGAGTGGAAAATGGCTAAATTGTGACAAAAATAGAGCATAACTATTGGAAGTTTTTCTCAATTCTTTTATTTTTAATATTTCAAAAGAATAGGCTTAAAAATTATTGCAGTTGAAATTTCAAATCGATTAAGGCATGAACGATGTAGCGTTGGACGACTATAATGAATTTTTCTACGAAATTCTAAATTAATTGCTTAAGAAAAAAAGCGCCCATCGAGTTTTTCAAATTTCTTTACAAAATTATATACACACAATAATATACATATGATATAATTTATCCGGGATGTTCTGAAAATCACATGGTTTTAAATCACATGTGATTTTAAAATCAATAAAGGACATGCAGATATTTTTCACTTCTTTTTTCTATTTTTCTATTGTATAGATCATCAAATATCATTTTTGAAAGAAAATTATCGTATATGATTTGAAAAACGTCTGCAGGACCATTATTGATATTAAAATCACATGTGATTTAAGGCCATGTGATTTTCAGAACATGCCTGTATGTGACTTTTAATTGTTACCCGCCCTGTCAAAAATGTGGCCATGAGAGCAGATTTTCTAAAATTAGTTAATTTTTATTTCTTTACTATTTATGAATATTATTAAAATAAAAATGTTAAAAACCCCCGAAGAAAATAGATGATAAGTTTTCGAAACTTCTGGACCAAACATAAGTTAAAAGATTTTGGATCAAGTCACCTTTCAAACAAATGTTACTAAATTAAAATCGATCCAGCCATTTGGTAGCTACGGTGTCAAAGACACACAAATTCAAGAGGATTCATCTAGAAAAGGTGTGATATCTTTTAAACGGCTTGACCGATTTTCTTCCAACATAGCTAAGAACACTCTTGATCAAGTCACCTTTTAAACAGAGAAAACTAAATCAAAATCGGTCCAGTCGTTTTAGCTGTACGATGACGTGTACAGACATACAGATACACAGACACACACTACAAACTTATAACATAGCAATTCTCTTATATATAAAAAATTTCAACGATATATTAAACAGGCATATTTTTACGAATTTTTAATATAAAAAACGTGAAGAAAATGCGAATTTCCCATTTTTGGCCGACGCATGAGACGTATGAGTAATATGATGGTACGTGCTACCATATTACTCATACGTCTACAGCTTCGCGCCAAAAATAGAAAATTCGCATTTTTTCAAAAATTCTTTAAAAAAATGCCATTCAATACTTTCGTTAACATTTTTAAATATAAGAGTATTGCCATATTTTTTAATAACATGCCTAAATTCGTTGAAATCGGATAATATTTGCAAAAGTTATGAGGCCAACAATATTTATCATGCCCGAGATAGTCAACTTTGACATCCTACAGCTCACCGTGTGTTTTAGCAGGGTGGTGTCAGTTTCATCATTCTTAAAGCTTAGGTCCTTCTGTATAATTTTTACTTACATCATTTTGTAATCGGATCGCAAATTTCAAAGGTACAGATTTGTTACCTTTTTTCAATTGTAACCACTGTGCGTTATTGCATGTAACAGCACGAATTCTAACTTGTGTGAACATCAAGAATCATTTTTTTTTATTTGCCCTTATATAATTAAACATTTTTTTATTTTTAATTAGAAAAATGGTAATATATATATATATATATATATATATATATATATATATATATATATATATATATATATATATATATATATATATATATATATATATATATATATATATATATATATATATATATATATATATATATATATATATATATATATATATATATATATATATATATATATATATATATATATATATATATATATATATATATATATATATATATATATATATATATATATATATATATATACATATATATATATATATATATATATATATATATATATATATATATATATATATATATATATATATATATATATATAAAATATGGTAAAAAAATTTAAATAAACGAAACAAGCACGAACAGATTATATGACCCATGTCGATGTTTTTTAGTTTTGACAACGATGTATCGTCCATAAGAACATCGATGTTTATAAACGATACATCGATCCCTATTTATTAGCATCCCTATTTATTAGCCATTATAATTAATGTCGATGCTTGCGCAAGTCTGCTCTGAACTCAATTAAACTACCACGCAACAGCATGTGCCTTTTATATTCGACACTTAGTGCTCTCAAACAATCTGGTAAGTTCTAGTTAATTTATTCAAAGGATTTTTAAAAGTTCTGTTCCTTTATTTTGATTTTTTTATCGGTTATATTTATTTATTGTATCTTCAATAAAATTGAGCTAACAACAAGTAATCAAATCTTAACTCTAAAATTTTAATTTTTAAGTCCAGCCAATGCCGGACAAAAATGTTTGTTTCAGCGGTTGGTTCTTTGGTTGTATTCGTCTCTCATGTTCGGCTGAGAGCAAGAGTGTCCCAGCTTCTCAGTCGAGTGTGGCCTCTAAAGTTAATGATGTTTCGGGCTAGGGGATTTGGGTGCAACACAAGTTTTTTATGTATCTTGTCACATGTTTAGAAAACAAGAATTCGCGTGTTTCTGGCATACTATGGTGCTGCTGTAATCGTACGGAGTATATTATTTTGTCGCCTTTGAGTTTTTTCTACATTTAATGCCGAGGCATATTTGGATACCGTAGGACCATACTGGTTTTAGAATGGAGTTGTATAGAAGAAGCTTACAATCTAGGCTTAGAGTAGAGTTCCTTCTAATAAGCCAATTCATTTGAGCTGCTTTTAATTTCATTTGGGTCACCTTTGCATTTATGTGGGACTTCCATGTTAGACGACGGTCAAGATGAACACCGAGATATTTTGCTTCAGTGTGTTGAGTTATAGTTTGGTTATTTATTTGTATAGGTGGGCAGGTTTCTCTGCACAATGTAAAAGAAATGTGTAGACATTTTGGTTCGTTAATTTTTTTATTTTATTTTTAATTTTGAATTTGATAGCTATTATTTAACGAAGTTATATGTTGGCAAATATATGGTGGTAAAAAGTATTGGTGGGAACACCGAATCTGCTTGTTAGCAACACATTTCTTAGTCCGTTTAGTTTAAATCGTTTAAATCATCTCATTTTAGAGATATTTCCATGAAGTTGTGGTGCTATATGGTTAAAGTAAAATGTGTAATGGATGTCAAATAACATACATATATTTTTCATGCAAAATACGTAGTATTTTTCAACTTTAGAGAGACATAGGTACTCATGTTACAACTTTTATGTCAAATGTCAAAAATTGTGTCCTGCCAACATTCATTTATTCTTATAGTTATTCTGTCTACTTATCGGAGGTGTTTTGTCGACAGCAGTTCCAATTGTAATTGTTAGTCCTTAAATTAAGCCATGCACAAGAACTTGAACTGCTCTTAATTACATAACAAATTTAACTTTCAAGGTTTAGTTTTCTAAAAAAGTCATTTGTGCAATGGTAATTTCTTAAAATGAACCCTTTCTCATTTACTTTGCACCATTGCACATATAGGTATCGCTCGTTATTTGCAGCTTCGTTATAACTCTAATAATTTGATTTTTGAGTTAGTAATGCAGAATTATTTGTCACATTGATCTTTATATACTAAAAAAATTTCATATGAATGTTTTTAAACTCAGCTCTTGAGAGAGGAATTAAATTTAGTTATTCCATTAAGTTGTGTGCAAATTGAAAACTTTAAACTCGTTTTCTGTAAAATTAGTTTTTTGAGTTATGACGACGTTGCAACAAATGAGCGATATTACTTTACATTAATTTTTCTATTATTTTCGCATTATTTGCATGTAGGCTCTAAATATTAAACACTTCAAGTTTAAATACAAACAATGGAATTGAAAAATGAAGAAAGCAAAACATTAACGTATCAAACCACCCAGCACTCATATAGACTGCCAACTCCAATCTAATTTTTCTTTGGCTTTGCAACGAGAACTTGGTAGTCATGTCTCGTCTCTATTTTTATTTTGAAAAAAATAAATAAATAAAAATTAGTATGTTAAAGGAGAAGACATAAAGGAAATGTACCAGCCTCCCATGATGTCTCCATCATTTTTTATTTATATGTATGTTGGGTTTATCTATTTGTATGTTGCTGCTTTAAATTTTCAAAACCCCACTACTAACGTCCTGGCCATAACACTCATTAAGCATGCTTATTGCATGTTTACAACAAACAGTTTCCACCACATTTATTACATGTCCTTATAAAGGAATATGGTTTCAGGTTTGCTCCGCTTTTAGTTTTCTGTTCGACATTTACTCTCTGTAGTATGGTTGTTGTCATTTTACCATCGTTATTATTTACCCAAATGTTTAGCAATTTGTATACCACTCGTGCTTGCACTTTTTTAAATTTGTTGTACACGTATATGCAAGCAGGTGAGAGCAGTGCTAGCACAATTTTTGAAAATATATAATCAATGAACATATTTACACGGGAATAATTATGCTGGCATAACATGGCAGCTTGTGGGCAAATTCGGGGAAGAGAATGGTTTTTGGTCGGCATAATTTTTCAAACAGGCACAACCCCGCATTAGCAGCAAAACTAATCATGCACACTTTGCAAAAACAAATAAATTCCAAAGACACTAATACACACAAAGCTGTGTGTATACGTATACATTTTATGCCAGATGAATTAGTCTCGTGTTTTGGAAAGAACAAAAATTGTGCGGCTTAAAAACTATGCCCGTTTGAATTGGTTCAATGATCTAATACAAAAAGGGAATATGAAGTTATATTATTTACATAAATTAAGTAAGGATAGCTAGAAAACTGTGAACTCTGCTTATAATAGCTTCCATTAATTGGCTTTGATGTGAGACAGACCTTAAGATACTGCACCCTGATATAGAAAATGTTCTGCATTTACTTATTCTGCTATTGGGTCAATTAAAAACTAATAACACTTTTCGTTGTGTCAGCGATTCAAAATTACTTTTTTTGTAGTGCAATCTTTACTTGAGGTCTACACGTAACATAATATGTAAGATGAGATTGTCAAATTCAATCGCAGAGAGAATCATGTTACGTGTGGACTCCAAATTAGTGTTATCTCAATGTTATAAAAATTTTTATGAGAGCGTTGTTATAAGAAATTTTATAACAACGATCTTATGAGATAAACTGTCAAAAACCACACGTACACGAAAATAATTTGGTGTGCATGTGTAAGTGTTTATTAAAATAAATTAAATTCCATGTTTTTGACAAAGCTTGTGTGTTAAATATGTGAATAAATGTGTTTAATTGATTTATAAATTAAATTTTGTTTGAAAATCTAAAAATAAAATAAGTAATTGTGCAAAAGTAATACATGTTAACTCGGTGAGCATTTGCATAAAATGAAATCTTATAGGAAAAGTGAAATTACGTTTAGTCCTTGTATGAGATTAAGAGAAAAATCGACATTTTGTTTTTATTATTCTGCCGACGTTTTCTCTCATGTTATCTCAAAGTTAATATCTCGTGAAGACGCTGTCTTATAAATTGCTCTAATTCGTTCTGAAAAACATGTTCATATGTAGTTCATTCATCAGCCATCACTCATCAGAATTGCCGAGCTTGGAGTGATCGTAATTCAAAATACCTTGCTGAAACACTATGACAAGCAGAAAATCGTTTGGTCCGATGGAATCACCAATTGTATTAAAGAATGATAATGGTCAGAACTTGACTTGGACCTATCAAGTTTGCAAAGCAAAAAATAAATAAAATTTTTTGCACATAAATTCTTGAGAATATCTCGAATATATTAATACATTTTGTAGATAAGAGGTTTATTTTTTGTTTTACTTTATAATTACATTTATTGTCCACCAAAGGTTGTAAGAAAAATAAACTGATTAATATCGAATAAAAATTGTTTGTTGTGTTATTTGTTTGTACTAGTTTTGTGTTTAAAAAAAACTTTTATGTTTTTTTATTGTGATTCTCAATTCTTGTTTGAGAGTCTGATTAAAAGCATACGAGTTTTTAAAACTACCCAGTGGTAAAAATACCCATTTGTGTGCCCCTGTGGCTGAGTGGTAGCGATGCTAGACTGCCAGTCCAGAGGTCGTGGTTTCGATTCCCCCCATACCCCCCGCAGACAAGCGGATCGCTTTGCGGGTTGTGTTTGTTCTTTAAAATAAAAAAGGAATCGCTGATGGAAGCAATATTTAGTAGCAGCTAGTGATGAGGCTTTGGCTTATTTTCGCACTTAGATTTAACATAAGCGTGTCACAGGCTGTTTAATCGCTACGCTATCGCTTAAAAAGTAAGCTAAGAAAGGGGAGTAAGATAGGAAAGAGGTACTCCCCATACAAAGTAATTAGTAATTAGGTGATATCTGGAAAGCTTTGGTAGCAAGATCCTTCAAATTTGGTATGAGTTAATTATAAGACAAGATACGTAGATAGATAAAAAATTAGTTGGGTAGGTGCGAAGGAAAGGGTACTCCTCACACAATTTAATTAGTAATAACGTGCTGCTCGGAAGATTTTATTGAGAAAGGCTCATCTTATTTTGCTAAAAGCTACTTTAAATAAAAATATAAATTGTTGTCTAACAACCCACTATTTGTTGGTGGACACACATACATAATAATACCTAGGCCAAAAATAAGAAGGTACTTAATAGAGAATCTCTTGAATTTTGTACGGCTAGCATATTTTCTTATTTATATAAAACTAGCTACAACCCGTGTGCTTCGCTACACAATATCTCCTTTGTGATGAAAAGAAAAATAAAGCTTTTATATTGTTTGTACCTGTTTATTTAAAATAAAATATGTATTAAAAAATAAATATTTACAACCTAATTCACAAAAAAATTTTTGATTAATAAGAGACTTATGTATAATAAAAATTTGTTTATGAAAATTTGTTTTATTAATCTGTTATAAGTCAGAAATTTTTTTTGGGAATTAAGGCATTAATCTAGTGTAGAAATTGGCTACTTTCCATAAAACTATTCTCATTTTTGTGCCATCAGTAATATGCTGTAAATATTTCAGAAGGATGCTGGTATTGGTTTTGAAAACATATCAAAATAAATATTTGTTCTGTTTGAGAGCCGCCACGCCTACTTGTCCAATTTTGAAATTTTTTCCAGACACAATGCACAATATCGACAGAATTATCCCTACAAAATTTCAAGGCTCTCCCTATACCAGTTTTTATAATATCTCAATATAAATATTTGCTCTTTATGGGAAGTGTCACACCTTCATGTCCAATCCGGACCAGTGTGGCCATTTTAGCATTTTTGCAGCTAGTTTTAGCATTTTTTATTTCTAAATTAGCAGTAAGCATTATTTTTAGCATTTTTTAATTGTTTATTTGGCATTTTCTAGCATTTTTTCACAATAAATATCAAATTATATGAAAATCTCATAGAAAAAATAATCTATTTAAATGTCATAAACAAAGTTTATATGATTGTATAAACCAGGGGCCTATTTCGCTAATGCTGACTTTAGACAACATGTTTTTTACATATGGCTTGTTAGGTGTGTGAGACATATGTAACTTCGCATGTTTGTCAAAATTGTCAATTTACAGACGGTTTATAATATTTGCTTTCACACGTACATGTGCAATTACATCTGACATAACCTATGAGTGTTCACAACAGCTGAGTTTTTGCACAATTTTCGTAAATATATAAAGCGCTCTTTGCTTTTTAATGTTTTTTCAGCCAAACCACACTTTCGATCATTTAATACAGCTGATGTCAGATGCCTTGTCCGATGAAAATAGAACACGCTCTATTTGAAAATTTTTCATCTGACTTTGCTTCTGTAAATGTCATCTGACAATGTTTCATATGTTTCACACGGCAATACCACTTTTGCAGTGGGAAATTTGACGAGTCAGATGTAAAATACATGTCGTCTAAAGTCAGCATAAGCTGCAAGTTCACAATTGTGAACTTGTGAATAATTGTGTTTCATAAAAATACAATTTCATTGTAGAATTGTAGTTTAGTGAAACACGCCCCAGAATTCAACTATTTTGTCCTGGGGCCCATATCTCAAAACCACAAGTTACAAATCTACAAGTAAAATACACACAAAAGAACAATACTTTTACAAATTTTATTGTTGTTTTGTGTGTATTTTACTTGTAGATTTGTAACTTGTACTTTTTGAGAAACGTGGCCCAGGGTCCATTTCTCAAAACTACAAGTTACAAATCTACAAGTAAAATATCCACAAAACAACAATAAACTTTGTATAACTGGTGATGTTTTATAGGAATTTTACTTGCAGATTTGTAACTTGTAGCTTTGAGAAATGAGTCCCTGGTACCTATTTCTCGAAAATAGAAGTACAAACCTGCAAGTAAAACACAAGTTACAAACCTGCAAGTAATAAAATACAAAAGAAACAACAACACTTTCACACAATTTATTGTTGTTTTTTTGCGTGTATTTTACTTAAAAAACGGAGGAGGTTATTTTTATACTTTTGTTCACTTATAAATGCTCCATCTATAGATCGATGTGGAAAAATTGTATTTCATATGAACAGGTACACTTGCAGATTCTGTAGTGGGCCAAACGTGATAGGAAAATACTATTACTTCAATTTCACCTAATTTTTGTGCATTGTCATTTTTGTATTGTATTTCGCATTGAATTGCAACTTTGAAAGTGAATTGAAAAAAATCATTGTAAATTTCAATGTATAAATTTTGTTAGTCTTTGTTGTTTAAAGATTGAAAATTAGTATTTTAAAAGGCTCTATAGTTATGGTTGTTTTGTTGTGGTTTATAAGTTTTTCATATCAAATAATTCGTTAGTTATCAATACAAAACTTCTATAACTTTTACATATATTCAAATATCATTTTGAAATCTTTGCTGTAAAAAAATAAGAAAAACTAATATAACATTTTTAGGGCACTTACCAATAAAAGATATTTTTCATTCATTGCAACAGAAATATACATTTTTTAATAGATATATATTTGCGAAGAGGAAACATAATCTCCGCAAATGAGGATGACGAATTTTACAAAATAGGTCGAGATACAGAAATGTAGACGGTTACAAATTAAAAATATTCGTGCTCTTAAGAATAGATTATATACTCCGAATTTCGCTAAAGTCAAAAATGCAAAAAAGTTTCAACTTGAATTTTTGTGTTGAAAATTAACAAATAGCATTCTATTATATGCAGGCCTGCTCTGTATTGCACGCGTAATGAAAATGTTCGGAATCGTCATACCATCTTTGTTGTAAATATAAAATAACAACAATGCTTTGATAACTCCGAGCATTTTTATTTTTATTGATTTTGAATTATTCTTGTTTTACTCGAATAAAATCAAATATTTGCCAGAAAATAGGGGCGAATTATGAAAAATAAACAAGCTATGAAGAAATCCTAGTTAAAAAAGAACTTTTTAAAATTTTAGAATTATTTTTTAGCATCTTAAATTTTTTTTAGCATTTAGCATTATTTTTGACCCGATTTAGCTGCTAAATATTTTTAGATATGGCCACACTGATCCGAACTTATTTTTGAGCGCTTATTTTTGAGCACTACAGAAAGCTTTGCTCACACAAATTTTCAAGTTTCTTGCTGCATTACTTCCAAAGATATTAAAATAATAATAATATAAAAAATATATGTGGGAGTTGCCACGCCCACTAATTTTTCTCTGACTATTTTCATTAGAACAATGCATAAAATCAATGGAGTAACTCATACACAATTATGGTTCAAAATTTATATATTTTTTTTTAAGAGAAGTAACACAATCAGGCAATTAATGCCTACCAGTTAATTAATTAATGTGTTACCTTCTTTGGGAAAGGGATAGTGTAGAGAGAACAGGTGTTGAAGTGGGCGAGAGATAGAAAGCTTAATTCATTTACAACCCTCCTATTGCGCTTTTTTTTTGTAGAGCAATGTTGCAAGCCGTTCTGGTGTAAAGTAGAGGCATTGAGTTGTTTAAGCTGTGTAGCCATTTTTATTATTTCTTTTACTTCGCCGACGGTTCTACAATACCGACGAAGGAGGGTGCTGTGAAGTGCATTAGGATATGTTAGCATTAATCGCTGCCGGTACTGCCAAAGTGATCAGTGCTATGCCTTCATCACTTTAACAGTCCAACAACAACCAACACAATAACACACCAATGCACATGAGAAAAATGCATGATGTTGTTGGCTTGCCTGGAACTAGTCTTGAACTTAAGACCTCAGGGTTTGGAGTTAAACGCCCTAACTACTCAGGCAACAGCACCCTATGCTATATATGGGAGGTGCCACGTCCACTTGTCCACTCAATAATATCTCTTTAAAAACATAATAAAAAGAGTTACTCATACAAATTTTGAAGTCTTTAGATGCATATTTCCATAAATATCCTAAACTAAAATTTTCTTCTAAGCCCTCCGCAACCGATTGAAGCCGGAGTTCCTCAAGGCAGCATCCTCGGTCCTGTATTATATAATATATATATATATATATATATATATATATATATATATATATATATATATATATATATATATATATATATATATATATATATATATATATATATATATATATATATATATATATATATATATATATATATATATATATATATATATATATATATATATATATATATATATATATATATATATATATATATATATATATATATATATATATATATATATATATATATATATATATATATATATATATCTATCTATATATATATATATATATATATATATATATATATATATATATATATATATATATATATATGGGACATTTCATGTCAAGTGACCGAACTTTTGAAACCGATGTCTTCCGATCGGGATGAAATTTGCACCAACGTTAGTCCTATTGGATAGTATTTTAGACACAATTTTTCAACAAGATCGGTCAAGAACTCTCTGAGTTAGAGTGGGTCAAAATTTGACATTTTGGCCATACAGGTGTTTTTTCTCATCTATGTAACTTATTACCTATTGTTCTTAGGAAAATTTGTCCCAAATAGTTTAGATAGCTATTTCTTCAATCTTTCTAAAAAAAAAATTAAAAAAATAAAAAAAAAAATTTTTGATTTTTTTTTTGCAAAATTAAAAATTTTTTTGACTTTTTTTTCAAATCGCACCATTTTTTTTTTTTTTTTTTTTGCTCAAAAGAAAGCTTAGGTCTTTTCCTTTAAAAGCTTTTTGGTCGCTTTGTGGGATGCGAGTGGGATATCTATCAAAATAAATGTATTGTAACCCAAGACCAAGGTTTTAAAATTTTTGCATACGAACTATTTTGAATTTTTTCCTATTTGTGTGTAAGTGTTTCTAAAACCTCAAAAATAAAACTTATACTGAGAAACTAGACAAATTTACCTTTCCGACGGTATGTAACATACCTAACTAAAATTTCATACCCACGATACTGTAATACCCACAATATGTTAACCTCAGAAATAAAATCAATTTTTTTCTATAGAATTTGGAAAAATTTTTTTTTTATTTATTTTTAATATTAATATTAATATTAACTTAATTAATATACAATAATAATAATAATAATAAAAAGATAAATAATTTAATAAAAGTTAATCTTAAACACATTAGATCCATTTATATCATAACTATTTTTGTACCTAATTTATTGTAGCTGATACCCAGTCATTCATCCAGCTTATTTATCGCCTTTATTTGCTGCTTTTTTTGCCAATCCTTTCTTGGCGTTACTACGTTCAGCTGTTGATTTTGGTGCTGGTTTCTTTTTTGGCTTTGGAAAGAAATCGCATTCAATAGAGGCAGAAAACTTTTTCAACTTGAGGCTTCCATCGTCAAGCGGTATAAAAGCATGGTATTGAGCGGTGCCATCGATTGTTACCGCAGCATCGAATCTGCTCTTCAGTGTTTTCAATGTTTCCTCATGATCCTCTTTGCTACTAAAAACTATTTTAGTTTCTTTAAAATAATTCTTTGCCCAATCGAATAAAGCAGTCGCATCTAAGATACGATGTTGATGCGAGCACTGGAGGCTATACTTCGCTGCGTTTCTTTTGAGGTTTGCTCCAATACCATCACATGCTCCTTTACCATGAGCTGTAGGATGAAAATGCCACTCAGCTGGCATTCGAAAATCTTTTTCATGAGCTATAAGATTTGCGAAGCTGCTTTTGTTTTTAAAATGTTGACGAGCTCCGTCCGAAACGTAGTATACCTTCTCAACTGTGAATTCAGATTTTAGATAATTTAGTATTATTTTCTGGTATTCATAAACTGCAACGGTATCATGTTTTAAATCGTCGGATATGATTGCCATACTTTTGTGTTCCAGTTTTTCATCTTTCTTGTAGTAAATAACTACTGTGAATATAGTTGCTTGGTCGTTATTGAAGTGGAATGCTTGTATGGCATCCTGAAGAACATATTTATAGTTTTCTGCGAAATCATATGAAATAACGAATTCACCAGACTTCAAATGTATCTTCAAATCCTGGATGAATGACCATTGCTGTTTGACTAAAAAGTCATGGGTTCTCAAATTTAGCAATCCAGTACACATTTCATCCGCAAAATCATCCACATTTAAAATGATTGTTTTCAATGTGCATCTTTCAGTCTGAAGCCAAGATTCAAATTTGACCTCCTCAATACATTCTCTATCAAAAGAGTTGATTAAATTCTCTTTGATGAATGTGGTTTCCGGGCAATTTGAACATTCACCTAAGTGGCAAGAAGTTGATGCATTAGAACACATGGTCAATTTAAGGCAATCGCGGTAATCGTGCAAATCTTCTGGCGAATCATCTGTTAAGTTCTTTAAGTTGATTTGCTTCAACATCAGTTTAACATTTTCATGGTAAATGCAAACGCATACTGTGTGAGTTCCGCTGCTTCCTGCCAAAACGCAATGTTTTGGCCTCAGTTGGGTAAATTTTGTGAAGCCAATTTTGACATCCTCGTGTTCAGATTGAAATGTTGCGAATAACTCGTTCAGGTTGCAGAGAACCATTCTCTTCTGCATTTGAACTTTCTTGCCATCGATTCGTACAGACACGCAGTCTTTCTTCCCTGGCATCAGGCGACTCATATCATCTCGCTGATAAAACTGAGTTACTAGAGCTTCAGTTTCGCACTCTAAAGTTTTTCCCTTCTTTTTGTTTGGGAGTGTGAGAATCCCATGCTCAGCAACCAATTTTTTAGCAATTCTTGCTTTTCGTTCAGACGTTCCAAACTCAGTCATTATTTTTGCACAACTCCATGTTGATGGAGCAAGCGTGAGAAGTTGAATTCTTTCAGCTCTACTCTGTGATGTTTTGTATTTCTCTTTTATTTGTTCAAGAACTTCTACTGCATCCTTATGATATTGGTTTTGACACTCATTCTTTGAACTTATACCTTCTACTGAAAAGTTCGAATCACCATCATCATCAACAGTTCTGTCATCATTCTCACAACTACTTTTGTCTTCATCTGAAACAACTTCAACGCAAGCCTCATTACTATTCAAATCCGGTAATTCTTTCAACTTTCCGAGCTCTTTCCTGCATGATCCACAAATTAGCAACTGTTTTGACAGCGTAGGGAATTTTTTTAATAAGCCGTCGGAAATATTTCGCATATCTGATGATCTGTGAAACTTTTTCTTAAAGGGATTAAAACAAAAACTTCCATGAATTTTATTTTCAATCTTAGCCTTTTTAGGAGCCGTAGACATTGTGAAGATTAATTATGTTAGAAATTATGTAAATAAAACACGTCTAAACTTTAACGCTGTTTGTAAAAAACTGATTTCCGAATGTCTTCACAATGACAATAAATAGTTTTTTAAGATCATATAGGTAGCGCATTTTAATGAATGTGTGTAAAATCTTTTATTAGGGTCAAGAAGGGATTAGTGTGGTTTAACCGCATGTTACAAAATAATAATGAAGTACCTATTTTAACCAAATGTTACTAATAATAATAAACTACCTGTTAACTTCACTCACTTTTTAAAGTCAAGTGTCATAAAATAATAAAGAAACTGGCATTTCGGAGAATGGCCATAAAATATTACCACGTGAATCAAAAACTTGTCTCTGGGGCACCTGATATTTTGACAATAAAAATTGCATTCAATATTACGTGAGCTCAAAACTACCTATAGGATTGACAAAAAAGCCGTAATGAAAGGCAAGACTCAGAAAAAATGTTGGGGTGGAAAAATGTTGGGAGTTTAACATATTGTGGGTATTACAGTATCGTGGGTATGAAATTTTAGTTAGGTATGTTACATACCGTCGGAAAGGTAAATTTGTCTAGTTTCTCAGTATAAGTTTTATTTTTGAGGTTTTAGAAACACTTACACACAAATAGGAAAAAATTCAAAATAGTTCGTATGCAAAAATTTTAAAACCTTGGTCTTGGGTTACAATACATTTATTTTGATAGATATCCCACTCGCATCCCACAAAGCGACCAAAAAGCTTTTAAAGGAAAAGACCTAAGCTTTCTTTTGAGCAAAAAAAAAAAAAAAAAAAAATGGTGCGATTTGAAAAAAAAGTCAAAAAAATTTTTAATTTTGCAAAAAAAAAATCAAAAATTTTTTTTTTTATTTTTTTAATTTTTTTTTTAGAAAGATTGAAGAAATAGCTATCTAAACTATTTGGGACAAATTTTCCTAAGAACAATAGGTAATAAGTTACATAGATGAGAAAAAACACCTGTATGGCCAAAATGTCAAATTTTGACCCACTCTAACTCAGAGAGTTCTTGACCGATCTTGTTGAAAAATTGTGTCTAAAATACTATCCAATAGGACTAACGTTGGTGCAAATTTCATCCCGATCGGAAGACATCGGTTTCAAAAGTTCGGTCACTTGACATGAAATGTCCCATATATATAATATAGTATTTCAAATTTCTATGGTCTATTGTTCCTTCCAGATCATTAGTAATATACAGAACAACCTTATAGTTCTCTACCTAAAGCTACCTTCCTGTTGTTGGATTTTGTGAAGAAATAAGCAGTATTACATTTATATGGTATTTCTGTTTTGAAATTGCTACTAAAAAATACTAAAAAAGCGTTGCAGCAAGTCTGTAGAAATTTCCCTTTGTAGAAATTTTGCAGCAAATACCTGACCTTGGGTCAGAAATATTGATCTGGTGCACACGGACGGAGACTATCGGATATACAATGTGGTACAGATGTGTAGGGAGGGTTCGAGCTACAAAATAGTGCAAGATCTTTTTGACGGGCCCTGACGGGAATGAGTTATGCGCTATTAAATACGGAATTTTCAGGAAATTTTGCGCTCTAAAAAAATAATACGTAATAATATCTCTAAAAACCCAATGTCCTTATTTTTTTGGCGCTTATACCTTAGAAGTCAAACATTTTTACAAAATTTATTTCGTTCCCAAATTTTTTTAAACAAAAAAGTTATATACATTTAAAATTTCCAATTTTTAACAAAATGTTATGAAAGTCCATTTAGGATGACACTTTTCGCTGTGATGCCGTTCAAATAAAGTTGTAATTTTTTGGCTCCCGAGGTTTACAGGTATTTACTTTGAAATAGATATGATAACTTTTAAATCGGTTACCACAAAAAAATTGACTTTTGGCCGCCTTCTCAATATATGCCACTGTGCGGCGGTTTATTTTGGTTTGCATATCGGAGTATCGTTTGGATAACAAAACAATATCATCAGCATAAACAAGGTCATTCACTGTCAATTGCAGAGATCAAAGTTTGATCGATAACAATAAGAAATAGTAAGGTAGATGAAATACAGCATTGTCTTACACCCGACTTTATAGGTAAGAGGGGAGAAAGTTGATTGCCATGTCCCACTCGGCTTTCAAACCTCTGGTATTGCATTGAGTTACGTATCTTCTCGGGAACACCTTTTCTGCTTAATGCCTCCCATATGTTTTATTTTGTCGAAAGCTTTTTCGAAATCAATGCAGACAAGGTGAATAGATTTCAGTATTTCGTTTATTTGTTCCATGACTATACGGAGAGTAGCGATGTGATCAATACACGATTTTCGTTTTTTTGCGCAAATTATTATTTCATTTTATAGTGAAAATTAGACTGTAAGAGGATTTCGCTACAACTGTAAATTTACAAATTCCATTTTTAATTACTCAAATTGCAACTGTAATTTAGTGGCTATGCATTTGGCAATATCCAACTAACATGTGATAAAAGTTTGGAATAAGTACAGAAATGCGTTATTTATGATTAAAACTAACAACATGTTAATTAGTTAACCAATTACATGGAGCTGACATATTAATTTATGACAAATCGTTTAAAAATTATGATCTTATACAGGGTGGCCCAAAATTAACGAAGGGGTTTGAGTCGCCTATAGCCCCATTATTTTAACATTTTTTTCTGGTATGTTTTCAGATTGTTGCAAAGAAGATTTGGGAAATTCAAACTGGAAAGGTTTACTACTGAACAACGAACATACAGCAAAAGAAATAATGGCGCTGTTAAGGGACATTTTCGTGACTTTCCATGACTCTTTTAAAGATTTTCGAAGCCATCGCTCGAATTTTTTTAGGTTGGGTCATGGTCTGTGACTTATTCACGTATGCACGACCTTTAAAATGCCCCAAGGAAAAAACTTCAGGAGCAATTTAGTCCGGCTAATAAAATCACCGCTTCCTGAAATAATGCGTTCGATGAAAGCGCCCCGTATCAGTGTCATTGTTTTTCTGGCGGTATGATCATTGTTCAGAAATAAACCTTTCCAGTTTAAATTTCCCAAATCTTCTTTTCAACAATGTGAAAAAATACAAGAAAAAAATGTAAAAAAAATATTATAGACTATTCAAACCGCTTCGTTAATTTTGGGCCACTCTGTATAACATATAAATTTATGTAAAATCCATAGACAAAAACTATTAGGGCGCATTCAATGTTAAGGGATATAGTGAGATAAAAATTTCTACGTTCATTAAATCTTATATTAAGTACAGTATTTATCGTTTATATGCACGCCGGTTATAAGCATTTGCCGCTTTTATGCACATGTTTTTATGCGTTTGTTAAATAAAATACACGCAAATATTTTTTGTAAAAGCATTTCCCGCTTATATGCACCAAAAATCGTGCAAATTTGGAAGTGCATATAACCGATAAATACGTATATATAATAGAATCTGAAAGAAATTTTCTTCAAATTATTTGTTGGAACGAAGAAAATGACCAATTTACATCCCAACTCTAGGTAAAGACATGCCACGGAACTCACATTTTAGTGAGATATTGAACGTTTTCTTTCAGCTTTAATTTGCAATTTCAAAACAAATTGTACGGAACACGTTCATGAGGGCCGAATTTATATAAAACAATCATTAATAGATTGATAATTATGACCAGTTAGACAAAACAGTTCAGGACATGAAAATGACAGCAGGAATAGAATCACCCATATAATGGAATCGATAAAAATAGAATCGGGAATAAAATAATATATTATGTAAAACAAAACTTTGAATCTTTGATAGGAAAAGATTATTATATTGTGCTTGAAAAAGTTTCCTATCAGGTGTGATTGTATTGTTTTGTGATTTATGAAATTTATCTTTGTTTTCATAAAAGATTATATTATATTTTCTTGCTTAATCGCGATTAATCGCATATTTTTTAATCGTAATCGTGATTATGAAATTCTTCGATTATTTACAAACCCTAATTCTAACTTATGAGGCGGAACATAGCAACGTTTACATTTCCCGCTTTCTCAGGAATTTTATGCTGAAATCTCCGGATTTTGATGAATACATAAATAATTACCAGGGCTCGGACTTTCATGTAAATACATGTGTTTTGTGGTGATAGATAAAGACGTAAATCTCGGGATTTTGATGAAAACATAAATAATTACCAGGGCTCGGACTTTCATGCAAATGCATGATTTTTGTGGTGATAGATAAAGACGTATTGACAAATTATCTATGCGAATCATTAAATTTTAAGTAGTTTGGCATCGATTTGTTGTTGCATATTTTGGTTGTAAGTGCATATTTTTGCATATTTTGGCAATAAATGTATTTCTCAATTTTGGAAAAAATTTTAATAGGCCGATTATGCATGTCAATCAAGCGAGCCTCGCTCAGTTGGGATATCAGTTGCTGAAAATTATACTACTGATGGCAACTGGAAACTGAGAGCTGTCGATTTCAATTGCTATTTAGTGCCTTTCTGGCAACCATTAATTTTCAGTTTGCCGACTGGCAACTCAAATATAGTTCAGTTGCATTAAATAATAGACCCAATTAAAGTTGTTTTATGTTTTTTTCTCTAATAAATTATTTATCGCTTATATGCACGTCGGTTATTTGTATTTAACGTTTATATGCATCCCAACATGAGCAATTTTCTATTTGTATTTAAAAAACCGTAATTATTTTTCTTATTTGCATTTCTCTTATATGCATTTCTCCCTTTTATGCACCGTAAAGAAGTATAAATCTTTTTAAAGTGTATTAAAAAAATACTCATATATGCACCGCACATATTATGTACATTTTTAAAAAATTTGTGGAGCAAATTTTCAACCGCAAACAAAAAGTTCAATCTCAATTTACATTATTTGTACATGTCTGTTTAAAACCAGCTGCTTCATTCAATCAAGAAAGCTAATATGAGGCTGCTGTGGCAAAACTTGTGAAAATATTAATCAATTATTTTGAAAATAAAATTCGGGGTTTTATTTACTCATTGTAATTTAGTTTTATATAAGGACCGCTGAAGCATATAAGCAATTTTTTTATAAGCACTGCCTAAGCATATATGTAAGTCTATGTCCATACGAGTCAACTTTTGCTGCGCAAGTTTTGAGTCTATGGGAGAGAGAGAGAGAGGTGAGAAGATAGGGAAGGGGTACACTGCTTCATGTACATGCAACTCTCTTTTGTTTTCTTCTTCGTAATATTAAGCAACAACAAATTTTATGTAAAAAAACAAAATCTGCGCAGCAAGAATTTCTTTATATGGACACGAATGCAACTTCAAAAGAAAATTTAAGAAATTTGCAGAAGCAAAAGTTGCTTCATATGGACATGGACTAAGGGAGTTTTTATAAATGCATTTCTCGCTTATAAGCACGTAAAGTCGTGCAAAATTTTGAATGCATATAAGCGGTAAATACTGTAATAATAATAATAAATTATAAATATATTTTCATATTATTTTAGTTTTGGTACTTTGTTTGTAGGTAAATGCATGTTTTGCGCATTTTTAGTATTTAGATGCATTTGTTAAATGCTTAAAATCAATTTTTAGTTGCATGAAAGTCCGACCCCTGATAATTACATATATGTATGTACATATAACAATTACAGGCACAAAATAAAGAAATGTGTCTTGTGGAAATGATTGCGCCTATGATTGTAAAGTTTCCTTTAGTATGTCAATAAAAACTATTTGAACCACTTCTATCAATAGCGAAATGACATTTTTCAGCAACTATTGTTATAATTTCGTTTCGAAGGACCAAACTTTAACTTGAAGAAATGATTAGCTGGTTCATCTTAGAATTTTTTTTTGCTATCTGTGTATACCGTATTGTCAGAATATCGTTCAGTATGAGGCACCATCTATATCATTCCTATTTTTACTGCTGATTTTTCAAAATCATTGTTTTATTTACGTACTGTTATTCTAAGAAAGAGAAGAGGGTACTAAAAGCGCTATGGCTGTCATGGATACACATGTTTGCTGTCTTTTGTGTCGAACAGAAAGGATTTTCATTAACATATACTCAATCAGAGAGACACAAATTAACAGGATATGAGCTATCTTTATATTGCATCAGCGCTTTTTGCGCAATATAGTGCAAAGAGAAATTGAGAGAGGGAGAGGGAGAAAAGCTAACAGGATTATTAAATTAAAATTGTTAACGTTTATTTTTGCTTCTTATTATTAAAATAAATAATAGCATAAAGAGAGAAAAAGGACGATTAATGTTGTCAATGTGCAGTGCTGCCATATATTTTTTTCGAAAATATTCAATATACAGAATAAAAATATTAATTTTTCCATAAAAATATTCGTTCAATTGAAATTCAATTAAAGTATTTACATTAAGAAAGCAGTTTATCGAATCAAAAAGTTTCTGGACTTTAAAGGAAGAAGTTAAATACTTATATTGTTTCATTCACACGATATGCATATGTATACGGTCGTGTGAATTGAATATTTTAATTTTTTTAATGAAACATCGACTACGTATATCTAAAAGAGGTAGAACGTTCATAAAACAAATTTTGTGAACAGCCTATAAGCAATCATGTGAGTATAATCCCAGCAAAAACTTTGCTTAGTGCCTTTTCATACTATGCCTTCTTAGCCTGCCTTTTTTGACAATTTTCTCTTAATACCCCTACGAAAAGTCACGCACATTTACATTACAGACTTTTTCTGCATGCCTTTTTCACGTTTATACACATCCTTAAAGCTGAGAGTACGAAAATGATAAAGAGAAATATCAAACAACCCCTAAAATTTCAATTCGCGCCCTTTTTCTTACCCTCTTACCTTCTCCACACCTCTCTCTAGCAACCAAAAAAAGCCTGCCTTTAAAGCCAAGAAGAAAAAGGACACTGCGAATTGTGTGTTACTGGTAGGCAGGGTGACCGTTGAAAACTTTAAAAAAGTGGCGCAAAAAGGGGATTCTCCGAAAAAAATTAGCAACTTTTTTAAAAATTATATAATTGAACCAAATTCTTGTATTTAATCAATTTCTAGGGTATACAATGGATTCGAAATAAAATTAATAAATTTTTGTGTTTTTCTTCCTAACAAGAAGGTTTTCAGCACCAAAGAAGTACGCCTCTTACTAACGAATTATTTAAAACATACATACGTGGTTATACCTGACTTCAAAAGATGTTCCCAAATGAGGCCAAATCTGTTTGAGATGACAAAAAATTGCCTTAAGTTCAATTTTCAAAGTTTTGTAAAATTATTCGCAAATACGTTTGAGAAATGAGACATATTTTATATAAACAGTTTCGTACTGTAAAAAACTCATATTAAAACAAAAAGTATCACTTCATAAAAAGGAGCATAATCAGCCATGTCACAGATTCCGTTCGGATTGGTGTTGATTCCGTAGTTGTCATTCCGAAAAAGTACATTTTTGGTGCTTTAGATTCCGTTTATTTTGTATTTCGTTTTGACAATAATAAAGTTTTTATACCTTGAGGCGTTTGTTTACTCTTGTTTTAAGATGCAAAGCTTACATTGAGTTTTTTATTAACGTGGAAAGCTCATGACCAAATATTTATTTGACGCTTCTATAAGTATGCACGTTTTTTAGTATTTACTGCAAATTAAGTGTTTTTCAATTCCACTTTGAGATTTAAAAGTGGTTTGACTACGAAGAAAATTTTCGTTTTTCGTTTTCTGAAGAACCAACTTACGGAATTGAGACCACTTCCGATCGGAATGGTATTCTGTGACATGGCTGAATATATCAAAAGGTGGCAAAATTAGGTAATTTAAAAAAAGGGGAATTAAAAGTGGCAAGGCAGATTTAAAAGTGACAAATTGCCACTATTGTCGCAAAACGGTCACGCTGCCGGTAGGAATAAAATATATGAGGATTTAAATCGGAGCTACTTATAATTTAGCTCGATAACTACTTATTTTAGTTTGAGAAGTGCAAAATATAAGGGGTACCCCTTACAAATGTATTTAAATTATCACAGCAATTAACTAGTTTTTACTTGACTTACTTTAATCTAAAAAATAAGTAGTCAAACAAACAAAATATATATAAAATTTTTTTCGTAGACACTGTTTATTTATATTTTTATACACCTTATATTTTACCCAGCTGGGATGCGACATGTGCTCTTGTAGATTCGAAGACAAGTACTTTACCCACTCATGCATTGTTGACTTACAAGTTTAAGCGCCAAAAATTTGTTTTCATATACAAACACATGTTAACTTAAAAAGTGTTTGTCTAATTATTTTATTAATACATAACAAGAAATTATAACTTTTTTCAGATAATGAAATAAATACATACTTATTTTATTAATTAGTAAGTAGTAGCATAAAGTGAGCATAGTAATAAGATAAATAAGTACTACTCATTACTTTGTAACCCATTAAAAAACTACTACCGATTACAAAAATGCATGTACAGACCAGAAAGTTGACAAGAAAGCAGAACTCTTTGTTTGAGAAAATTCTAAAAGCTTTGCCGAAATCTCTTAAAGAATTCTGTAGAAATTCAGAAGAATTTTCTAGGGAAATTCAAAATGATAAAGAAGAAATAGTTAGCGAAGTTCCGAACATCTTTACAAACAAATTTTGTAGTAGGTGCGATTCGTCACGATCGAAAGATTAAATTAAAAGCGAACTTAAGCCAAACTAATTAAAATATTTTTTAAGATAAAACCCTTTTTATCTTTTCGACGCAGAAAAACCTTGCTAAATAAGATAAATATTCATATTCATAAACCTTAAGTTAAGTTTCATTGAGGTCTACTACACTGATAGAAAAACCGTCACGACGCTGATGTAATTTGCTATTTGACAATGCTATGTCAAGAGTCTTTGTTTTTGACCCCATGACATTTTTCAGTATTGCGATGTCAAACTTTACATAAGGTTGTCCTCAATGCCAATGATGACAAATCTATCATCAATGCAATGACACATCGACAACAGGTAAATAACCAATTTAAATCCAGTTAATGTCAAAATGTCATCAACATAAATGTCACTGATGAAAACCTGTCATAACGCTAATGTAATTTGACATCAATGATATGTCATGTGTCTTCGTTTTTAACCGACTTCAAAAAAGAAGGAGGTTATCAATTCGTGTGTATGTTCTTTTTTTTACTTTTTTTATGTTTGTGAACCGATTTTTCAAATTCTTTTTTTGTTGGAAAGGGTTTGCCTGCAGTTTGGTCCCATAATTTTTTTTCGAAAATCGGAGGGGGGAAATTTGCTCCTCCCCCCCTGCATAACTCTGTTATTTGTGAACCGATTTTCAAAATTCTTGTTTTATTTGAAAAGGGTTGACAAAAATTGGTCCCAAAATTTTTTGACGAAAATCGGAGGGGGAAATTTGCTTCTCCCCATGCATAACTCTGTCATTTATGAACCGATTTTCAAAATTCTTGTTCTGTTTGAAAGGGTTTGACAAAAATTTGTTTGTCGAAAACCGGAGGGGGAAATTTGCACCGCCTCCCTCCACAATTCATAACTCTGTAATTTGTGAACCGGTTTTCAAAATTCTTTTTTGTTTGAAAGGGTTTGCTAGCAGTTTGGCCCAATAATTCTTCTTGAAAATGGGAGTGGAAAATTTACTCCCCCCTCTCTTATGGTCTTCTAACAGTTCTACGAATTTCATTCTTGTTGTTTCTTGTGTTTCCTTTTCTTTAATTGTTTGTATACACTGTTCTCCGTCCGTAATGGATTGGAACAAAGGGACCGTTTTATTGGTGAAAGGTAACGCAAATTTAGGGCCGAGTGATAAAAGCCATTGTACATTAGGTGGTATGGACTTGTCAGTTTTGTTAACAAACCATTCTTTATTGAATTTCATGTTAATCTTCTTTGTTTGTTTTTGTCTCAAACATTCTAGTTTTTGATTTAGTCTGGTATTGTTGTTCTTCTTTATGTTTTCATAATTTTCTTTTCACTTAACATTAGCGTCGTACTATCAAGTTCTCTTAACCTGTCATTTATAATGTCTCTTAGCTTGTCTATTGTATTTTGGTTTCTGTGTATTTGTTTGTGCTTTTGTTGTATTAACAATCTTAACATTATGTTGTGAAAGTTATATATGTTTTTTGTAAGGTTTTGTCCAATTCTGGTGTTACATTACCATTTTGCAGAAAAATATTATAAATATTTACAGTAGTGTTAAAGATGAATCCAGGGATAAGTCCAGTTTGTCTGCATCTGATGAGAAATGTTGTTGATGATTTTAGGTTGGCCATTTGTTTGCTAAGCTTTGAAAATCGCTTTATTATGTTGTTGGTGTCGTTATCATATCTGTATCTGATATTTCTATAAAGTTTCATACTGACTATTAACGGCGTGTCTTCCGTGTTGTTTAAATGAATTATTAATTGGTGCCCCTTTTTATTATAAGTGTTTGAACTTTTTTTGTTTGGCTTGAGGTCCTTCTTTTTATTTTAAATATAAACAAATAAAATGTGTAGCTGTAATTTGTGCTTATTTATTAATAAAATTAATTATTTATCCGATATTTCGGCCAACTTTGTTGGTCATCTTCAGGGATATATTGACTAAAAATAATTATTACATCAATAATAAATATAAATTTAAAAAACACAATAACAAACAAATTTATTTACATATTACATATATATTGCAGTGTTGTCCGAAGTTGGTTGTTATAAGGTTTGTCACTGACTGTTTTGTTTTTATTTATCTTATATATGTCTGTTAATTGTGTGCCTATATATGTGTGCACAGTTGTCTGTGTCCGACTTGTAGTTTATTCTTTTTTCAGCTGGAATATTAAGGCCGTGTCAGATAAAACTTTGTCGCTTTACGTGACGTTTCTAACTTTGATAGAAAAGTGTAAAGCAAAAGGAGTATGACACAATGAAAACTTTGACAACACTCGCGCACAGAGCACGAAGCTGGTCGGCTAATAGCCGGCTATTAGCCGCCGCCGCTGATTTTCACAATCACTTAGACGCCGCCGATTATTGCGGCTAATATCGGCTAGCGGCTAAGCCGATTTCTTATAATAAAAAGTGGATATTTACTAACATGCGCATTTAAAAATATTTAATTCGGTTTTGGAACATATGAAAAAAATTTCTTATGAAAATTATTTTTATAAATAAGGCAGTAAATCGTCTAGAAAGGCAAGTTTATTTATAATTGGGCCGAGTATACCTGTTGTAAATATACCTTGTATGTAAGTAAGCAAGAAATACTCTGTTAGCCGACCGTTAGCCGATAAATTTGGGTAGCCGCCGCCGGCGAAAAATTTTCGGCTCTTAGCCGGCTAATAGCCGCCGCCGACTATATTTGTTCTTAGCCGGCGCCGATCACCATTTTACATCGGCTTCGCCCTCTGCTCGCGCATTGATCGTTTACCAAAAAAGTAGTTGATAATTTTGCTATTTATATATATATTTTTTATAAAAATAAAAGTCAATTATGTTATTTTACGATTTATTATAAATAAATAAATGCCACATACATATTTACCTCTTATTAAAACAGATTCAAACGCGCAATATGTTTCGTTTGGCAATATAATAAAAGAAAATTATTCCAGCTGATTGTCAAAGCAAGCAAAAAGATGAGAGTTGCCGAACTTTTCGCTTCACGCTGCGTTAAAAGTGCTTTATGTGACATGTTTCGTATAAGTATGTACATTTCATCTTAGATGTCAAAGCGAATCTGTAACGCAACGCGAAGCAAAAGTTTTATCTGACATGGCCTTTAATGATATGTAACATCTCTTGCATGTATCTCTTAGAAGTGTTGTTCTCTCTCACAAGTATTCTCACATTATCGAAATTCGGTCTATGTCCAGTTACTGCACAGTGTGCTACAAGTGCTGTTTTTTGATTTAAGGGTTTGTTGGTCATATTTAAATCAGATTTGTGCGATGATAATATTGTCCTTAGCTTTGTTCTTGTTGTGCCCACATAAACTTTTTTACATGAGCTAGTGTCGTCACCATTACATTTGATTTCGTATACTAGATCAGACTTGTCAAGTTTATCTACTTTCGATTTCATATTAGAAAATAATTTATTTGTCGTATTGTTTGTTTTCATCGCTATTATGTATTTTTCTTTGTCATATATGTCTGAATTTTTCAATCTTTCAGATAGCCCGCGAATGTAATTTATTGACTTGTATATTTTGTCTGGTTGTTCTGTTTTATTCTTTGGCACATTTTGTTTCTTTTTTACTGTGTAATTAATTAATTAATTTATTAAGATGGCCGGAAAATCATTTTTGAGCAGAATATTTGTAATCTTTTTCTTATTTTCGGTGTGGAATTTTGAATTGCTGGTATCTAGTACTATTTTAATGAAATTTGTCGCCGTATTTATTATTACAGTGCGAGCTCGATGATCGTAACCACCTATTATCGCAACTGCTCGTTGTTTGCAACCACCAAAATTTTTGCATTGAAGTCTCTATAAGCGCAACTATCAGTCTCGGTTATCGCAACTTTAATACAGAAATGTGATTGTTCGATTGTTTGCTTTTCTACGTCGCCTTTGGACATAGAAAAGATGCAAAAACTACAAAGTACATACATACATACGTTTGTTTACTATTTTTTTTTTCGTGTGTACAGCGGCCAGTAATAAACTGTTTCTTTTCATGAATTTTATTTTTAAGTTTTTTTAAAGCGAATTTTTGAAGTTTCTATTTAATTTTCATATCAATAAATAATTACATACATTATGTATTAAAAATTGAAAATGTTGAGCTTTTACTTTATATGTAAAATTGGGGGTCGGTTATCGCAACTTTTGCGATTATCGCAACCGGCTGTGGCAGAATTAGTTGCGATCATCGAGCTCGCACTGTATATTCCTTGGATGCCTGGAGTGAAAATTTATGAGTTACCAGATGCCATACTTTTTTTGATATCAGTCGAGTTTAATTGTATTTCTTTCTCGTATAATTAGTGCATCTAAATATGGTAGTGTGTTGTTAGTTTCTTTTTCCACTGTGAATTGTATTTGTTTATTAAACGCATTTAGTGCGTTTAACATGTTGTCAACTTGGTCAATTTTTAATATTCGAAATAGGTCGTCTACATATTTCGTTACTATTCTCGGTGTAATCTCCATTTTGTTTAAAACTATATTCAAGAGTTCTTCCATAACTATATCTGCGATGATTGGCGACACAGGAGATCCCATCGGCATTGCCTTGTTTTGTTCATAATAATAATCGCTATATTTGAACTATCGACAGTCTCCAATACAAAATTGTACTATTTCTATAAAAAGCGGTTTTGGCATTTTAGTATGATTTTCCAATATTTCCCACTTATTTTCAATAGTCCTTAATGCTAAATTTACCGGAATACTCGGAAACAAGGAAATAACGTCAAATTTCATCATCTTCAATGTGAGTAGTGTCTATTCTAGACTTAAATTCTTCAGCGTCTTTTACATTGTATAACGAGTTAACCGTCAAGTGTTTTATAATATGTAAATAAATTTGTTTGTTATTGTGTTTTTTAAATTTATATTTATTATTGATGTAATAATTATTTTTAGTCAATATAATTTTATTAATAAAGAAGCACAAATTACAGCTACACATTTTATTTGTTTTTATTATTATTTGTTAATATTTTTGGAACTAATGCAGCAAGAAACTTGCAAATTTGTGTGAGCAAAACTTTCTGTAGTGTGCGCTGTCGCTCAAAAATAAGTCCGGACTAGACACGAGGATGTGGCACCTCCTATATAGAGCAAATATTTATTTTGAGATATCTTTAAAACTAGTATAGGGAGAGCCTTGCAATTTTGTAGGAATAATTCTGTCAATATTGTGCATTCTGTCTGAAAAAAGTTTAAAAATTGGACAAGTAGGCGTGGCGGCTCTCATATAGAGCAAATATTTATCTTGAGATGTTTTCAAAACCAATACCAGCGGACCAATCTTTCTGAAATATTTACAGCATATTACTTATGGCACTTCCAATATAGAAGCAACACTTACTTTAAAATATCTTCGAAGCCAAGACAGTCATAATATTGAAATTTTTTCCTGAGTATTAGCGTTAAAAATGAGAATAGTATTATGGAAAGGAGCCAACTTATACACTAGATTAATGCCTTAATTCACAAAAAAAATTCTGACTTATAACAGATTAATAAAACAAAATTTCATACAAAAATTTGTGTTATACATAAGTTTCTTATTAATCAAAAAATTTTTTTGGATTAGATTGTAAATATATATTTTTTGATAAATATTTAATTTTCAATAAACATGTACGAACAATATAAAAACTTTATTTTTCTTTTCATCACAGATATCACCTAATTACTAATTACTTTGTATGGGGAGGACTCCTTTCCTCGCAGCTGGCCCGCCAGTTTTTTACCTATGGTCGCGTCTAGTCTTCAAATTACCTCACACCAAATTTCAACGCTCTTGCTAATATAGCTTTCAGGATATGATATATTTTTTTAGTATGGGCGTGCCACAGCCCACTTTTATATTCATTAGAATGTATTGTCATCCCAACCAAATGCGTGTGCAAAGTTTCAAGTTGATCGGAGTTCTTGAAGTTGGTGAAAATTATATTGAAAGTTTCCGTTACATACATACATTCATGCACACATACAGGTGAAGCTAATAAAAGCGTGTTAATTAAATAAATAAGGACATGAACATTTTACGGGGGACAAAGCATGCCGTTACCAGGCAAGATTTATGTTAGAAAATGATTAGTTATTATAAAATGTAACAGTAAATCAAAGAATAAGACATTTAATGAAAAAAAACATTTTGTAACATGTTTTAACACTTCACTTTCATACTAAAATTCAATTAAAAATTAACATGTACATTAAATTCTCCATAACTTTTTTGTCTGTCGATTTTCACGTTTTATACCGAAAATTAAAGGTAAGATTCCACCTACAAAACAAACAAAAAGAAAATGTCAAAATTCTGATCCAATCAAAAGCTATAGACTTTTGACCGCCTTCTCGTAAATATTAATACAAACAAGACTTAAGGTATGTTCACACTTATCAAATATTTGCCGAAAAAAATGGGACCAACAGACAAAGTAAAATTGTATCTCCTTTAATTTCAATATTTTTTTTTTAAATATGAGTTCGCAGTTATTAAAAATAATATAAAAATAGATTTTTGTAGCATAATTAACTTTATTTTGTGATATAAAAACCAAGTTAAGTCTCACTAATCCTTAGCAAAAGTAGTGGTTACGTTTTTTTGGGCAAATATTTGGCAAGTGTGAACGTACCATAAGTCGATGTGTATAAATTCTGTTCATTCCCTTGAACGACCAAAACAACGAGATTCTGTTACCTGGGTAGTCAAATTTCACCAGATGGAGGTGCACGAAATGACATACCTCATAGAATAAACAAGGCAAAAATGGCTTTTGCTAGTCTGTACAAAATTTGGGGTTCTATCCAAATCAGTACTAGGACAAAGCTGCGTCTTTTTAAAAGTAATGTTCTATCTGTGCTATTGTATGGATGTGAGACATGGCTGACCTCCACTGAGATTGATAACTAACTACAAGCATTTATTAACATATCACTGCATTATATACTACGAATTTGGTGGCCTAACAACTGGATTTCAAACTTTGAATTGTACAGGAGATGCAATGCACAACCTATACTATATGAAATACGGCAAAGGAAGAGGAAGTGGATTGGCCATGTCCTACGCAAACTAGCTATTGACATCTGCAGGGAAGCCTTTGACTGGAAACCTCAAGGAAGTATAAGCCGTGGTAGACCACGAGGTAGCTTGAGACGTTGTCTTACAATCTAAAAGTTTTACTCTATAGTTCGAGTAATTTAAAAAATAATTTGAATTTACATTAATTCAATTTTTGTGAACTTAAGCCGAATAATAATAACTTCCGACTTATACACATTTTCAGTTCAAATAATAATTACGTACAAATATTAGTAATTTAAAAAACCTCAATTTCGATAACTGATTAATCGAACAATCGAAAAGTCTATTAAAATGAATATCCTAGTATTGTAAGGAGTTTAAGTTTGTACGCATGAAGAGATGAAAATAGGCAAAATACACACTTTACATCTATACTTTTGCCCTTAGTTGTCACATTTTTTTCCGATCTTCATAAATAAAACTTTTGTTTGAAAGGTTTTAAAATTTTCTTGTTGACTGCTTCAACATTTGTCTCAAAAAAACTGCAGCAAGATGGCGGTAATCAAAGATTTGTTAGAAAATGGTAAAAGTTTGCCATAAACTAAAATTTTTCGAGGTTTAAATATTTTAGTAAAATAAAGATCTAACCTTCTTTAACAAAATTGCGGAACAGTACAAAATCATATTTTGAGGTTTGAGGGGTCAAATTGCCGATATTCGTGGATAACTGAAAAATAAAGGTAAATTTTTGGATAGCTTAAATATAAAAACGTCTTAAGGGCAATATACACAGTCAACATGCTTGACAAGCGTGGTAACAGTATGTGTGAAATTTCGTTAATATTAGTGACACCGACGACGCTTGATGGAAAATCTACTTGGTTTTGATTTTTCGTCAAGCACACGTACACGAATCTGACACCAAGCTGATTGATTGTGTATTATGCCCTTTAGAACAAACATTGTTTTCGACGGCCCAAATAATCATTTTCAACAATAAAAAATTTGCTTTTACAACTACAATTTAGAGTTGAAAACAACCAACCTGTTGTCGTATGCAAGCAGTGATGCCAATTTATACATTTTCTGGCAAAATTTTGCCATTTTTCATCCGGTTTAGCTAGAACAAAAGTTAATTTAGCCATTAGCAATTTTTTTGCCACTTTCACAATTAGTACTCGGCATAGGATATCTTGTAAGTCTTACGTTTAAGGTATAAGATGTTTTCAGCACTTTTAACTAAAACAGCACGAAGAAAATTTTTGTACAACATTTTAGTCCGCTATGTCACCGTTTAAGGGGAGTTGTTTGCCTCTGATTTAAGAAAGGGACAAAAAGTCCCATACCACGAAGAGGTAGTGGTTTAAGATATTTCTCACACAGATATTGTTACAACTTGAGGATAGACTCGTCTAATTTTGTTAAAAATTAATTTTAATAATTTGAATTTAGCCGTCTATAAGATATTTTAAATTTATTTTTTCATATGCGTAAAGGTTTAGGAGTTATTCAGAACGAAATAATAAAAAAAAATTTTTTTTTTGTAAAATTTAAAATTTCTTGTTTTTTTTAATTCATAACAAATCCAAAACGATAATGTTTATTACTGGATCATGAAGCTACGCATGCCTCAAATGAACTATTCCATGAAAATCGGTCAATAAATTACGATTTTATTCCTAATAAAATGAAGTTACCTGATTTTTGCAAAAATTGCGAATATGTACAAAATCAACTATATAATACATATCCAGTTGAAATTTTATTTGAAATACATATGTATTAGGGTATTCAATCAGTTAACCGTTAATCGATTGCCGATTAACTGATCGATTAGTAGAAAATTTGATATTTTCGATTAACGATTACATCGGTTATTTTCGTTCGATTAACCGTTTAAACAAAATCGTATATATATTTCTGTGGTATTGAGCATGTTTTCTTATGTGTTTAATTATTTCTTTCGTATCATACATGTATGTACATAAGATGTGCTGTGAAATTATTTTCAATATAAATCCTTGGACGTGGCTATAAAATAGCTTAATAAAGATTCAATTACTCTAATTTAACTTGAGGAAATTATAAAATTTTTTATTAATAATTTAATGAAATCTTATAATACTATTGCAAGCAATTTAATTAAAAATCTTGATTAAGTAGAGCCGAACTATAAATTTTAAATACATTTATTTTATGTCTCAAATCAGGAATATTTCCTTTTAGTAACTGTTTTTTTAAATAAAGTACAAAAACAGAAAAAAATGTAAGTTGGAAGTAAACTTTTTTATGGAATGTTCAGTGCTGCATTGTGGTAAGATGAGTCTGATGATGGCTTGACAATAGAAGAAACTATCGACACTATCGTAGTGTCCGCACCTGATGAAATTTAATCATAACAACTAATATAACGCCGGCAGAGAAATTGTATATTTTTCATTCACATCAATACATAGGGGTAGACGTTGATGAATTTATATCATGATGAATCATATTTTGTTCTTCGTCGTACAGCTAAGATCGAACATTTACACCTTTATGCACTCAAAGAAAAATGTATCATCGCATTGATGACGCCCTATCATCAGAACTCTGACATCAGTGCTATGACAAATGCCATCAATACAACGAAAACGGACATCAACCTGATGACAAACGTCATTGTAGAATTTTGTCATAGTTTAAGTGTCATCAATGCTATGATTGGATTGGCATCAATACGATGTCACTTATTACACATATATTATTAAATTGTAAAATATGTATAAGAGAAAGAAGTAAACAATGTTATAATGTTTGTAGTTTGTATTTTAAAACAAATATTATTGTTTTATTTTTGTGTTTAAATGCATTTTAAAAAAGTTAAAAAACATGACATTGCATTGATGTACACTTATCATCATTACTATAACAGATAAAATACGCAAGACCTTCTAAAAACTAAGCCAGTACAGCATTCATACACAAGAAAAACTTTGAAACAAGCGAAAGTATGACACCTTTTCATCACATAGTCAGCACATGTGTCATCAATATCAAATAGAATGAGCGCGAAGAGAGTAAAGTGCGGAAAAACAACAAAAACATACTCTTGACACAAATGAAATAAAAGAAGTTATGGCAGAAAACTATTCTGTTTGTTTTTTCTAGATCAGTTATGTTTTTAAAGTTAATTAAATAGTACCGCGTGGTGGTTTTATGAGTAAATTTATAAGTATAAATCAAGGTAGTATGAACAGGTACCACTACAAGAACAGCTGTTTTAGTAAATTTGAGAATGTGTGCGCCACACGTACAATAGATTTTGACACATGTCCGGGAGTTTTCTATCAACAAAGGGCATGTGTTAGTAAATTTGAGAGAGCTTATGAATGTGTGCGACTCACAGATAATGGATTTGACATATTTCTGGGGTATTTCTACCAACAAAATACATGTGTTTTTTGGTGTTGTATTTGTTTTAGTTGTGGTGGTACCTGTAATGAATATGCCTTGGTATAAATATATACATACATATTTTTAATTATTTCTTATAAGTTGATTTGATTACACTTTTTCTCTTTTTGTTTGTTTTTAAAGTTACTTTGTATTTTTATTTTTGTTATTTCCTTTTGCCTTCCTAATACTTGTGGAGAAAAAGAAAAAAGTGTATTTATATCAACTTAATAAATAGCAAAGCAAAAGTGGATTGAAAAAATAATAAGTAATATAATAAAAGTGAAAATTTATTATAAGAAATATTATATGAATAAAATCAATTTTTATTGTAATAAAAACATAATTATATTATAGTTTTTATTTATTTCGCCATAATATCAATTATAGTTTATCAAAGATGATTAATGACAGGTGATGTAAAATTTGACACCACAATGATGTAAAGTGTCATTGGGTCAAGAATGAAGACACTTCACATAGTATTGATGTCAAATTACATCAGCGTTATGACGGGACTACTATCAGCGACATCATATTGATGACATTTTGACATAAAATTGACGTCAATTCGTCGTTTCTCTGATGTCGGTGTGTCATTGCATTGATGATAGATTCGTCATCATTGGTACT
Source organism: Panzeria rudis (assembly GCA_956483635.1). NCBI lineage: Eukaryota > Metazoa > Arthropoda > Insecta > Diptera > Tachinidae > Panzeria > Panzeria rudis. Next base: position 83,722,289 of record OY101449.1, read on the forward strand.
GATGACCAGCTGATGTAAAGGTTGACATCACCATGATGTTAAGTGTCATGGGGTCAAAAATGAAGATACTTGACATAGCATTGATGTCAGATTACATCAGGGTTATGACGCTTTTTCTATCAGTGTATGGGCAGCAATAGCCGCCAGAAAAAAATTATATTTTTATTATAAGCTTTATTTAATAAATATCATAAAATGTATGGTTTTTCATTAAAAAATATGTATATCTTATAATTTTCACTAATTCTAATAAAGAAAATTAACATTAAAGTAAAAACAACAAATGAAATGGCGCTTCATATCATAATATATTCATCTGAGCTTGAGCTCTGATGATTATATCACAACGCTGATATAATATTAATAAATTGAGTCTATACGTGATGAATTTTCATCATGATATCAATTTGACATTCATCATGATATAAATTCATCAGGTATGGACACTATGTAATGCAGCAGCTGCAGTCTTCTAACAGAATTAACCAAAACTACTAGAAGTGTTGAGAACTTGAAAAAACAGGACACTGAGGCGAAAAGAAAGATTTTATGTGTTTAGAGAAAACTAGAAAAAGCGACGTTGTTGCATTGCAATTTACTATTCACTATAATGGTTCCAAGCGTAGCAAAATTGTCCGCACATGGGATATGTCCGCTTATAGAAGCTGATCGCGAGTAGAGCTTTCATTGTATATCACAGCGAAAAGTTGATCCAAAATGGACTTTCTCAGTATTTTGTTAATATTAAAAATGTCTTCGTAAATTTTAATTTTTAGATGCCTATAACTTTTTTATTTTAAGAGATTTTCAAATAAAATAAAGTTTGTATAATAATGTAAGCTATTAATTAGTTCTAGAAAAATAAAGTCTTTGTGCTACTGAGATTTTTAAAAAAAGATCGAAATTGGCCGAAAATATCCTACTTAATAGAGCATAGATCCTTCCCGTCAAAACATGTCGAAAAATCTTACACTATATTGTACTCCTAACCCTCTCCTACACTCCTACACCCACCCACCCCATTTCATATCCGCCAAGTCCCGGCCGTGCGAGTTAGAACTATTTTTCTGACCCAAGGTCAGATATTTTGTGCAAAATGTATTCCTGCACTCACTAACTCATCAATATTATGGGCCACCTCCACTATAGCTATTGAGTTGAAATTTGATAGACAGGTATGTGGCCTTGGTGAGAAAATAATCCAAAAAATCTGAAAGCCGACAGTTTTCACTGGGGGACTCGAGTGCCTATAGCTAGAAAGCTTAAATTTGATATACAAGTAGGTAGGTACATTTTCATCTGGGGGGACCTGTTATTTGTAGGGGCCCTTCCACTATAACTGTAAAGCTTAAATGTGGTATACGTGTAGGTCTTGGTGAATAAATAAATCAACAAAATCTGAAGACGATAAATTTTTATCTAGGGCCGCTAGGGCTCCCCAAAAAGTTTTTAGGATTTTGATTGTAAATCCTGCCGGAAATGTTCTTCCTTGTAAAAAATTCGGGTATTATTGAACGGGCAATTAGGAAATTGTAGTGATAAGAATCGTACCAAACAAAAATTTAGAAATTTGTATTACAATCCTGTTTTTCTTTAATATTCAAATTTTCAATGTTTTTTTTAATATTATAAAAATTTTTTTGACTGACTGTACGGCTAAATTTACACGATGAAATTGTTTAAGTTCTCTTTTAAAGTTGCTATGTTTTTCATCGTCTGTTTAAATACTAATAAACAGGGTATTCGATGTCGAAGGACATTTTTTATTCTTACAATTTCATTTGAAACTAAAACAAATTCTAAAACTTTGTAATTGTTTCAAATGTAACAATAAGAAAGAAAGAATTGCTTTGGCATCGATAAACTGGCAGTAAAATGTCCATAAATTTTTTTAATACAAAATAAAAATGTGAACCGTTCAAACTTATACAGAAATTTCATAACAATTGTATGAAATTGATGTCATACTCTTAAGCCGAGACAAATTTTTGCTTGATTCGAAAAGTACATGCAAGATGAATTTAGTAATAGATGTCCTTTAATCACTATAACATAACAAAGTGGAATACTTTGTATAAGTATCAATGACTGCAGTGCTCTCTAATCGTTTCCTAAAGTAAATAATTCGATATTAAACGAACTTTGAGTGATTTTCCGCAGAATTACTGAACAAATTTTGGAAAGTGTAGTGGAAATTTTAAGCTCATAGAAGCTGTAAAAACTTTAAGTTGACACTACTTAAATTTATTATAAGCCAGCCGATGCAATTATTGAAACCCTGAAGGAAATGTTTAAAGATAAATAAAATGAATAATCAAAGACATTTAGACAGACTGTGGCTCAGGATATGTAAAATTCAGCTCAGCTGAGTATAGTACTGTAACTTGCTTGCACTTAACGATTAGAATCGTCATGGACATTTTGCAAGAAAAATAAGAAACATTACGGTAAGGGGCCATTCACATATTACGTAACGCTTTTGGGGGGGGCTGAAAGATTTGTTACGGATTATATACTTTATACTGAAAATTTTTTGAAAAAGCGTTACGAAGGGGGGGGGGGGGTTATAAAACCTTCAAAAATAGCGTTACGTAATATGTGAATAGGCCCTAAGTTCTTTATAAAATGATTTGGAGGCCTTAAAATAAAATGTTTAACTAATTGCGATATAGTAGTCAATTAGTCTTTATAGAATCTCCTACTGTGTAATAACTATAAACTCTATTTGCTTGAATTCACTTGAAAATTCCTAAAAATTCGTTTTAGAATTACTTTTATATTAACTGTTATTTAAAAAGAATGCTTACATTAATGAAACAAGCAAAATGTCCCCAATTTTCATTTAATTAATCTATTTAATTTCGAAAATTAACTTTTCCCTGGAATTTCCGGGAACGTGATTTTTTCATTCCCGTTTCCCGGGAAATTCAAAGTCCTGGAAATCCCAAACCAGTCAAAAGCTATGGATTTTTTACCGCCTTCTTTAAAATGACCCACTATGCAACGCTTAAAGGCCATAATTTAAAATTCAACATGGATTTTAGGCTGAGGACACACGGGCGTTTTTAAAACGCGGCGTTTCTGCTTTTTATATTAAATTTCTAAATTTTTTAAAACTTCAAATTTAATACGAAAAGCAGAAACGCCGCATTTTAAAAACGCCCATATGGCCTCAGCCTAAAATCCATGTTGAATTTTTCAATAAATATTTCAATGCTAATATTTTTTATTTTTTGGATTCAACGAAGCACAAGACACCTACCCCCTTATTCTGTAACTCGCTAAAGCTAAAAATCTATCGCTAAAAATCCATAAAGTCGATTTATCAATTTTTGGCTATGAATACAATTTTGCAACGTGAATTGCTAAATTAGGCAATGTCTTAAAAATTTAATCCGCCGAAATTTTACCGTTTTATGTCATCGCCAAAAATGTTTAATTTTGCATTTGTTCATGATTTTAACGATCGAGATTTAGCTTTAGCGAATTACGGAATAAGGCGGCTGATCGCTGATTACGTACATAATCCGTTCTTTAGGTATCATATCCACTTTCGTACCGCCATGCAGCGATAATAACTAAAATTACTAATTGCAACATCTTTAAGCATAACGGATAAATTTTCACCTAAATAGAGTTTATGCGTCATCATCAAAAAGCTTATATAAAATAGTGCTTATTCCTGTAAAGCTTAAAAGAGGGTTGCCAACTTGCGTATAATGAAAATTTATACAATTATTCTTTTACATATTTTGCGCAACAATTGAGATGTGTATTTGCAAATCTTGTTTTTCAAGCATATAGGTTGAAAAAAACTTCGAATGGCTATTATCAGGGAAACCGCAAATATGCAATTGCATGTTTTTTCCTGTGCGAAGTATGTATGTAAGCACAAATAAGATATTTATACGTTTCAGAATTTTTAAACAATTTTGGCATCGCTTTGTTATGATACTACTATGTTTGCTTATGACACTACATGTTTTCCTCATTACTTAAGTTTTGGAGAACAGTGCAAATATAATATGATAGGAAATTTTACCAGGTGCAAAGAGTTCAGTTATATTAACATAAATACTAAATTATCAAAGCTTTTACTAATTTTATCGATAAAAATAAAGGCCTGTCAAAAAATTTTAAAATGTTCAACTTAAAATTGACTTTTCAAGCTTGAAACATTAAGGTGTTGCCAAATTAGCGGTTTATTCACGAATTCAGCGATTTGGCGCCTCTTTTTTCAACGTCTTTCTGTTGGCGTTTTATTATAAATAAAAAGTAGGGAGCACATAAAGAAAACATTACGTTTTGTTTACATTTTGTATAGTTCTTTCTTTCTATCATTTGCAGTTTCTTTCTTTCAATGCTGTAGCAACTGTAGTGTCACAAAAGCTTTAGTGCATATTTTACCCTTTACAGCATGTTTTTCCATATTTCACACTGAGTTCAATATTTAGTCCATGTTTTTTGTGGCATATTTGGCTGTTTCCTGCATATTTTGGCTTTCTTAAATTTTAATATGCATATTTACAATAAACAAAAAGAAATCTGTGAATCACAATTGATTATGAGGCTAAGGCTCGTAACTTATAATTCAGAAACAGTTGGGATGTTCAATATTCCAAGGAACAAGGAAAATATTAACATCAGCTTTATTTTTCAACGTACACAGCAGAACAGAGTAGCGCCAGTTTCGGAAGCCGCTACACTTCCATCGTCAGTGTTCTTTGCTTATCACCACTTGTCATGTGATATCAATTCTTATATATAAAACTTTTTCGCGAAAATTGAATACGAGAATTTATACACTTTAAAGTTGATATTAAACTGCACTTTATTTTTCTTCATTCCCACTTTTCTGATTTTTTGTTCTACTTAAAGGCCTATTCATCACATATTATGTAACGCTATTTTCGGAGCTTTTTTACCCCCCATGTAACGCTTTTTACAAAATTTTCGGTATAAAGTATCTAGTCCGTAACAAATCTTTAGCCCCCCTGGAGCGTTACGTAATATGTGAACAGCCCCTAAGACAAACCTTTTGGTTTGGTTTTATACTTAAATATATATGAACATGTAAACATGTGTGTAAGCTAGTAGCTTAATTGTTTATTAATACGATTATTTCCAACGTATTTGCTTGTGAATCCAAATTGATTATTACGCTAAGGTTCGTAACATTTAATTTTTTTGTTGTTCCTTGGAATATTAATCATGCACAATTATTTCTGAATTAAACGTTATTCACATGCAAATACGTCCGAAATAATCATATTAACAAAAAAATCTGGTTTGCCATCTAAAATGTTGAAATGTTTCCACATTTACAAAATTTTTCTTTTGCAGTATTAAATTTGCTCTAATGTATTTTTCCCCCAATTTCTTTAAAATTCTTCTCATTCCATTGATTTATTCCCAGTTTTAAAAATTTTCAATTATGTACTTTTGAGGATTTTTTGAGCAATTTACATTTTGTAAAGATTGTTGGCTTATTTGCATTTCATAGAAAAATAGCTGGACGATAGCAGTCGCGTTTTGCGAATATTAATACTATTTATTCGATTTTGCTGATTTGTCCCTAAAGTAGCCACGAAATATGACAAACATGTGTGATTTATTAGTAAACATTTAAGTTCATAAACAGGGAAACCCCAAATATGCAATTGCATGTTCTTTTCTGTGCGATGAATGTAGGTACAAATAAGATATTTATACGTTTCAGAACTTTTTAAGAATTTTGGCATCGATTTGTTAGTGCATATTTTAGCATATTTTACCCTTTACAGCATGTGTTTGCATATTTTACACTCAGTCGCATATTTTTGACCTTTTTTCTATTTTTGTGGCATATTTGGCTGTATTTTGGTTCTTTAAATTTTAATATGCATATACAAAAAAAGTCTGCTTTGCCATACAAAATTTTGAAATTTTTCCACACTTTTTTACGATTTTAAATTTACTCTAATATATTTTCCCAGGTTTCTTACAAATTTTCCTCATTTCATTGGTTTATTCCCAGTTTATTCACAGCTTTAAAACTTTTCAATTATGTAGTTTTTAGGTTTTTTTGACAATTTCAATTTTGTCGAGATTGTTGGCTTATTCGCACTTAATAGGAAAATAGCGGGACGAGAATAGTCGCGTCTACGAATATTTAAGCTATTTATGCTTTATGATTTGTTCCTAATAGGAACCACAAAATATGTATTGGTGTCTTGGTGCGCAACATTTTATATTCGGACAGATAAAACGCCAGGCTGGCATTGTTAAATCGACTCTCGTACCCATAGGGAACCAACTCAACAAGCTATAAAACTACTAGTAAGAACTCATATCTTTATTTTTATTTTATATATTTTATTTCAAAATTCAAGTTATAATTTTGTATCATAATTACTCTAATTCGTGTGTTTAAAAATTGAAGTTAATACTTTCTTACATATTACTATATATGAACATTTCTTGAAGTGTAGTACATAGAAAACATAGAAGCAAATAGTTGTCAGAAACCTAAGTTGGTTGTCAAAAAAACCTAAGTCTAAGAAAATATTAGTAGAAAATTTTGTATTAGTATTGGTTTAAATAAACATTTCCCCACAGCATCAAATCATACTTAGTTGTACAAAAAGTATTTTACAAAATTTATATTTTTTAAACAGGAATTTTTAGTTATTATATAGAACTAATTTTGCATTAATTAATGAAAATATGAATTTAGAATCCTTTTTAATACATTTGAGCTCAAAAAGTGTTGATTTTCTAAACATTTTTTTGCAATTTTTCTATTTGATACTAAAAATATTTATCCCAAATAGTAACAAAAATGCAACACTGTTCAATGAAAAAATGGGTTGAAAACTTTGATAAATATCAACACACAAATGTCAACAAAATTAACAAATTATTTTAAAATTACAGCAAAAAAAAGATACTTTGTAGATTAAAAAATGTATAAATAAAAAAAGTGTTTGTGTGTGCAAAAAAAACTATATTTTAACGCATTTTGAAGTGCAAAAATAACGCTCTTTGTGCGTGTTGAATTGCATCTCTCAAGTTTGTTGAATGCACAAGACTTATACGTGAAGAGAGTTGTCAATTGTTTATTGACAGGCCGACAGTTGGAAACATTATATAAAAAAACAAGGTAGTTTCCAAGGTGTATCTAACAGGTGGGATCACTGGTCAGTTGACTCGCATGATTAAACGTCAAACTTAGTTGTGCTGATAAAAAGCTCATGATATCACCACTACCTTCAAACTATCAAACACCATATACAGACTTCCTTATGTGTGGTGTTTGACATTTCAAGAGAATTCTGCGCTGGTAGTACCACCCGTTTTTTGACATCTATTGTTTTTCTATTGTCTTAGTAATGCCCGTACCTGTTCAATATGCCTTGGTAGTTTCACTGAAAATTGCTTGACAAGAATGGAGATTTTTTAAGTCTAGTTTAAGCCTTGCCACACATGGAAAAAGGGAAAATATTCCTAGAAATGTTATGCAAGAAGTCTAGTATTAATTTTGTGATTATATAATCAAATAGAGTCGATGGAAATCTCTTAATCGTATATTGCAAAACTACGAAAATATACAAAAAAAAAAACTAAAAATGGAAACAGTCCCTAAAATTGATTAATCTTCTATTGCGAATATGCCGAAAACTCGTGAACCTTTTTACATACGGAAACAATTTCCAAAGTTGATTAAAATTGCTAAAACTGTCAAGAATACCAAAAACTCAACAAAGTATTCGTTAATAATTGCTGATAATTTCACTATTATTGCATATTAAACAAATATTGCGGATATAAAGAAAATGGAAAATTCCAAAAATTCACAAAAACTTTAGGAAGTGCAAAAACTTGTAATAATCATGCCTATAACGAAAATTCGCAAAAAATCGCAATATTGCCAACAAGCCCTAAAATTGATTAAAACGCGCTAAAAATGTAACGAAAGTCAATATCTCGGGTAAAATCGCGAAAATTATGACTATTCGCTAAAACTTGCTAAATTTTTAAAGATTACAATGCGTAATCAAAATGTAAGAAAGAAAAATCTGGAAAAACTATTTTTTGTTGTGAAAATAGCGAAAGTTTGCGAAAAATTGCAAAATTTTAAACAAGCTATAATTTTGATTAAATATCGCTAAGGCCGTAAAGAACACCAAAAATTCAGTAAAAATCGCGAAAATGGCGAAAATTCGCAAAAAATTGCTAACAGCGGCATAATACCAAATTCGAATATTGTTTAAAACTCGCAAAAACTACAAAGAAGATGAAAAGTTTCAAAAAGTCGCTTTTATCGCGAACATTTCAAAAATTCGCAACAAATTGCGAAATCGGTAACAAGCCTTAAAATATATTAAAACGCCAAAACTGTTAAAAATAAAAAATATAAAAAAATCCGAAAGAACGTGAAAAATTGCAATTTCGCGAAAAATTGCTAAATGTATTGAAAAAATTACTAAAACTGTAATGAGCAACATAATCTCGTAAAATCAGATAGATCGCGAAATTGGCGAAAATTCCGCAGAAATTGCTAACAGCGCGAATATTGCAATTAGCTCTTCTCCAAAAACTCACAACTCTGAACACAATTCTTATTTTCTTTTGAAAATTATTAACGTTTATTTTTTTAATATTAAAAAAATCGGATTTCGTAAAGCCAGAATGGTAGCACGATTTTTAGTTTAAACGTCAGATCTCCTTTCTTGTCAAATAATAATATATCAGAAAAAAAAAGAAAGTGGAACTATCTTATATACTTATACCATGGTTGGAAATCTACGTATTTATCTATGCTGTAGAATTCGTCAAGTTTGTACTTTTGATATTTTTTCACTCTTGATTCTCAATGATGAAACAGAATAATTCTTTAACTTCAAACAAAAAACGCTGCCAAATAAACAGGCCCGAAACTAAATCGACGGCACGTATTCCGAAATTGAGCTAGCTACATTTCGTAAAACTAGGAAAAGAATGCCGTTCTTACCGCGAAATTCCAAACATTCGCTGAGATGTGAATTTTAGAATATTATAAATGTAAAAATATAGTTTTGTATAAATAAGCTTTAAAGTTTAGCAATATGCTCGGAAAGATTTTTGTATGTTGTTAAAGATAAAAATATTTGTATGTTGTTCTATGAAAATGTGTTGATTCAATAAAAATAAGTTTTTGAATTTTCTGTGGTAAAGATTTTTTTTATATTGGATTAAAAAAATGTTGTAAATATTTTTACAAATATTTTTGTTTTTCCCTAATGATATTTTAAACATTTTACTTTCAACAAACACTATATTTGAATCCAATACAGGTTTTATTGAATTTCATGCTATTTTCGAAAATTACCGATGTTAAATATTTATTTGTTTCTGTGTAGTTGAAAAAGAAGTTAGAGGTTGGGAAAAAATGTATTCTTAAGTAATTTCGGTGGCATGTAAATTGGGGAACATGTCTGAGCAGTGATATCAACCATTGACTCTACTGAAAATTCGTACTGGGGGGATATATATGCATATGAAAAACATTACAACAATAGTGCAACCCTCTAGTTATAACGTTATGGACATTTATTATATATGATTGATCAGACTTTTAACAAATATCTATTTTTTTTAAATGAGAAACAAGCAAATAATTTTTCAGAGAGAAAGGTTTTCTCTGAGCGATTTCCCAAATTGATAGATAAATTGTTCTATTTTTGCGTGCTTCAAATTGTTATTTTTTTTTCTTCATATGTTTTTTAAGTACAAGGCACAAGCGATCTATAAAAATTAATCAAAGCTTACGGATTTTTGAGGATGAAAAATCCAAAATTGGGCATAGCGTATAAAACTGGGAAAAGTGTATATAAACAAACGGGCTAGGAAAAATTGAATGAGCTCATTTTATTGAAATTTTTGTATATATATCAAGCCATAACGGCAAAAAAGATCGACATGTGCTGTTTTAAAGACTCTGGCCACAGTCAAATAAACACGTCAATTAATGCATATGTGTGAGTGTCGTGTGCTTGTCGCTTAAACGGCGATGTACAAATAAATTCATCAACCAACATTTGTATTGTGACAGGTGGCCGCATAAGAGCAACAAATATATCGTTATAAATTTATAACAAAATCAGATAAGACGTAATAGGCTCTGGCGTGCGGTCGTGATTTTTCGGCTACACGTACGCGTTGTCGGCTCTGATTGATGAAAATCAAAAAGTTTTGATATTTTAATTTGATGAGCAATTATTTGATCGTCGCCAATTGTGATTGACAAAAACAATCTCAGTTGCTTTGAGATTATAGCGATGGACAGATGCACGGACGAAGAAAAAAATTATTTTACGTTTCATTGAACAATACCAATGCTTACCATTCTTATGGAACATAATGATGGAAGCATATATATTAAAAAAAAGTAAACAATATGAGATGTTTTTTGTGTAATATTGTTAAAATAACAATATGCCAATAACAAGAAATCATTATCCGATGACGACATGCTTGCAAATGAACGCTGCGAAGTCACAATACAAATGCTGATTGATGAATTTATTTGTACATCGCCGTTTAAGCGACAAGCACACGACACTCACACATATGCATTGATTGGCGTGTTTATTTGACCGTGGCCAGATACTTTAATGAACATTTTTAGTATATTTTTAATAAAAATGTTTTCCTGTATAATTTTATTTTTTTCGGTTATAGATTTTTGTTTGACCGTTACAGTCAAATATAAATTAAGCAAATTTGTTCAGCTTTTCAAATTTATGGAGGGTCATGCCATCACAGAGACTAAAAAATATTTGTTGCAATTTAATAGTGATTTGAAAACAAGCTTTTGCGAAAATATCATTAAGGTATATACACTTTTAAGTGATATCGTTGCAGTGTTCTGATGTTAATATGTTTTAGCGAGTTCCTCAAATTTTTCCCGAGCTTCTTTATAATGTATGCAATTTGCTCGTGAATTTTACCATTTCGTGGTGTAATAGTTTCTCCGTTCATGCAGTAATGGCGATTTTTTGTTTAAGTTTCCTCTAAAATTTTCATTGTTAAACCTTGCTTTGAATAAAAAATTGTTGATACTTTTTTATACCAAAATATGATTTTCAGTTCATCAAATGATGATTTTCTTCGAAAAGCTTCTGGCAACGCTGAAAATAAGTGCTACCATTTATTCTCAAAAGCGAAAGCTCTGTAATAGTATGTTTCCACCGGCATGATTTCGACATATCATGGTGATTTGAGCAAATGTTGATTTATACATGATTTACCATACAGATTGCATACGAGCAAATTACATCAAAGTAGGTGATTTATTTTAAATTATGTCGAAAATACTATTTTTCGAACTGTATTTATCTATACAACCCTGCGTTGCTTTTAAAATTAAAAACTCCATCCCTAAGACATTCATCAATTGTGATTGGCAATTTCGAAAAAATTACATTGAAGAAGATTAAATTAATTTTAAATGTCAAACTGTATATGGAAAAAATTCAATTACAGCTGCTGCGCACACCTTATAAAGTAAGTGCATCATTTGACTACGAAAATTCGAACACTAAATCACTCACAAGCTCGGTGGAAACACTTCGAAGTAATTTACCTAAATCTACGTAATTTAAAGTTGGTGGAAACATACTATAAGCTTTATAAAAATATATATTGATCGTGTTTTTTTTGTTTAAATTCGATATGACAAAAGAGGACTGATTATGAAAAAGATGTCAGAAAGATGACACATATTTTTTAGATGACAGCGAGTTAAAATAGATGATTTTCCTCCAAAAAAAGATGACGTATGGTAACCTTAGTATAACAGCTCTGTTTCTTCATATTCTTTTAACACACATTAAAGCACAAGCAGCAAAATAGACATCCCAATAAAAGGGGGTGATTGCTTATCACCCACTTTTCTTGCTCTCCAGAACTTACAGTGTTATTGTTTTGTTATTCCTATCAAAGTATGCGTTTCAACCCCTTGGATTTTTGTATTATAACCAGCGTTGCCAAATGTGCAGTTTTCACTGATTTTAGCAGTTTTTTTAAGTGATGAAAAGTTTTCCAGTTTTTTGTTAAAAAAATAAATTTTTTACAATTAAGTCAGTTTTTTTAAGTTTTCTATACATTAACAATTTTAGTTTTTAGCTTTATTTTAGTTTTGGCTCCTTTTTTGTTACCAAACCTTTAATACTGAATTATAACTACTTATTACTACCTTTTTTAAATCAACAGTTTTAGTTTTTAATTCCAATTTCTGAAGCCATAGTTTTACCCATTTTGTTTAACATAACAGTGCCAAGGTTTACTAGTACTTTTTCAAACAGCAAGAGGGAATTCACATAAATTTAGGTCTACGAAAGTTGTGTTTTTCTATATGGAGTTTGCTATTATTGTTTGCAAGTTGACTTTATACGTAAAATTAAAAACAAGATACTGTGCTCTTAACATGTCCTATATTAATATTAATTCGCCTTGCCTTAGTAAAAAAAAAACAAGTGGCATATATGCAAAGAAAGTATACTTTCTTCATTGAAATAATTCGATCTCTTATAGAATGAATATGAGATAAAACTCGACAAAATATGTACCAAATCAAACGGTAGACCCCATAGAATTTGAAGCCATACAAATTTTTTCAGAACTCTTAGCGAAATTTTAGTAATTTACAGAAAAAACAACACTTTCTTTTGGCGAAGAAAGTGCATTAAATAAATAAATGATTGTACCTTCAAATAAAACAAAATCTTAAAAACAGTAGCAAAACTTTTAATTACTTAATTTATTGAATTCTGCTTTCCTTACGTTTTTAGGTGTATTCGGAAAAAAAACAATTTCTCTGTGTAATATTGGTAATTTTATGCGAAATATCCCATAATGCAACTCAAGCACTTCCTTTTCAGTTAATTAAAAAATTTATAAATTTGGAGAGCCATCTTTTCTTAAAGGTATAGTTAGTAAAAACGTATCGCGTTCGTGAGGATCAGCTGGCAAAATCTGCAACATAAACAAAGCTTATTGCCGTTTACTAAAAACGTATCGTTGCTTTTGTCAAGTAGAAAATATACAGAAAGTAGATTTTTATATAGCTAATGCCAAAGGCATTACAATCCAATACTGACAGCTGACAAAATTGCTTGGGGTGATACGTTTTCTATAACTAACACCTAAAGTTAAACGGCACTGAAATAGACCTTAACTGTTGCCGATGAGGCTTCCGAGAGGGTAAAACGTACCAACTTGACATTATTTTACATCCTGTCCTTAGCGGTTGTATGATGTATCTCGTTATAATGATCCAACAATTTTCTGGTTAGATTCTCCGAAGTTTTTTGATCAAAATTAAGTAGTATGTTAATTTTACGTTAACCCAAAATAAAATAATAAAAAATATCTAGGATTTTTATGTGCAGTTTTTTCACATGAAAATCAGTTTTTTTTCTTCTAAATTTACAGTTTTTAAAATAAATATTATGGCAACGCTTACTCTTCATACAATATTTTTATTTTTCTCTATTCTATATCATTTCCTTTTTCTTTGCAACGGTACATAAAGAGAACATCAACGTTAAAGACATTGAAAACGGCAGAAATTTAGTGACCTTAAAACAAAAATTTATAAAATAAAGATTTTTAATTATGACAAAAACATTAAAACACAAAATTAAAATAATAAATTAAAAATTATACAAAAAAAATTAAAATAAGTGAGGCAATTTTGTTTAAAACGCGTTTAATTGGAAAATAACGTGTGAAATATTGCAAATTTTGGTTTCAACGCAGTGGAAAAAATCAATAATGTACACACATTTTTAAGGTTTAGAGTGCAGTGCTTTAATTATAATTCAGCTTTTATACAAACAATTGTATAAATTTTATTATTAAATTTTTTCCTTCAAGTGTTTAGTGATGCTATTTGTTGGCAATAAATTTAAATTATTATGGGATGTACCTGTTGCAATATGGAATAAATGCTTAAATCGAGATGAGCTAATTTTTAGTTAATATCTTCTCCACTGTACTCGTCATATTCAAAAGTACCTCAGGCCAAATTTCATTTCTTTTTGTTTTTCAGATAGTTATAGCGTAATGACTTGCTGCTTGTGTTTTTTCAACTCATAATCGGATATAAGTTGATATAAGCAAATTTTGGGTTAATATCACCCTTGAATTCACCATATTCAAAAGTACCTCTGGGCAAAGTTTCATTTATTTTGTACGATTTTTCAGAAAGTTATAACAAAATGGCTTGCTGCATATCTTTTTTCAGCTTATAATCTCATAAGCAATTTGTCCTTATTGCCACAGATATGTTAAATTGAATATTTTTGTTATGGTAGATATACATATATTCCTACTTAAAAGAGTCAAAGAACAAATTGTCAACTTTAAGTGCAATAGGAATAAATTTTCAAAAATTCACTTGAACGTTTAAAAGTGCTCTACTACAAAACGATAAAATATACATATGTATGTTGAAAACAAGCGAGGAGCACGAAAAAAATTGACAAGGTTCTAACGACTGATTCTGATACACAGAAAAATTTTACTTCATTATGATGAATTCGGTCCAATAAAAAAATTTGTAAATTAAGAAAAACCATTTGCCTAAATTTAAAAATTTCTTATTAAAAAAAATCACGAGATTTCGTTCTTGTATTCCATTATGAAAAAACAAACAAAATAATTTGCCAAATCAGATAAAATAATTGTTTAAAAATGTTTCTTCATAACACTATGCGACAAATGAAGACTTTTGGAAAAACACACAGAATGGACAGTACAGGTTCGATTAAAGGTTACCCTTTGGTAGTACAATCGAACCTTACTGTCCAGTCCGTGTGTTTTTGCACTGCTGCACGGTCTAATCAGCACGAAAATGTTATATTTTGACAAATTGTTTACTGAAATAGAACCCATAAATGATTTTTGTGAAATCACACAACACATTTGCTGAAAAGCAACTAGTTTTTGTTGCTGATTTTTAGTGTAAATATTTATTGAATAAGATAACCTATTTATTGAATTTAAAGCGAGTTTTAAACAAATGCTTGTCTGAAAAGAAAATTTTAAAAAATTTGTGTATTAAGAGGGCGTAAAAAAAATATATGTATATTGGGCGCTTTAAAAGATTCCATTTAGGATTCATTTTAGGGGGAATTAAAGTTCGCCCCTTTTGCACATTGTTATAGTGAATCGGCATAGGAGGTCTTGCGATCCTTACGTTTAAGATGTGCTTTGCATTTTTATGTAAAACACTACGAGGAACATTTTTGTGAAACAATTTAACCCTTTATCTCTTCGCTATATGGATATTTTTGTTCTACTCTTACCCCTTAAATGCATGATGTAAAAACACATTCTTAACATGAATTTGACACAATCGTTCGTGTTCTAGATATAAATAGTTTCAGTAGGGTTCACAGAAAATTTATTCAACGTCATAAAAACCTCTTTAAGAACACCTACACAAAATATAATGCAACTATGTATAATTAGTTATCGATACATAGGAACTTTCCTACACTGAAACTAAATAAATTCAGTAAAGTGCGATTTTCACTCGCACACGAAGACTTCCGTTTTTGCGGACTTTTTTTCGTTTTACGATTTTTTTTTCTAGTTTTTTTTCGTTTTAACGATATTTTTTCGTTTTCTGGCGACTTATTAAGTTTTGCCAATAATTTTGGTTTTGGCGGTTTGTTTAATTTTAGTGATTTTTAAGTTTTAGCGTTTTTTTTTGGTTTTGGTGCTTTTTTCGTTTTTTGATTTGGCATTTTTTTGGTGCTTTTTTTTTGTTCAACTGTTTCGTCGTTTTGGAAATTTTTTTTCGGTTTGGCAAATTTTTTAATTTTTTTTTATATCGGCGATACTTCAGATTTTCCGATACATCGGTATCGGCGATATTTTACTGTCGGTACGACGATACTTTAAAATTGTTTTTCAATTTTTTTAACAAATTATTAATTTTTTGTTAATTTTACCAAGAACTAAATTCATTTCGTTATTTTTTAAATCTTATTAATATCAATTTTAAAAATTAATAATATCTTACGCTGTTATTTTGCAAAAACAATAATTTATTTATTGTTAATTTTACCATGAACTCAAATTCAATTCGTTGTTTTTTAAATCTTATTCCCAGCAAAAAAAGACACTCCAAAGAAGTCATGAAAATGTAGAATTCTCGATCCGGAAATATTGCAAATTTGGATAATTTCTAATTAGTTTCACATTTGCTTGCCATTGGAAGAAGTTCTCTTTTTCGATTACCAATACCGAATTTGAAGCGATGTTAGGACAAATATCTTTATCGGTGTTGTATAATGATTCCTCAAAAAAAGGATGAAAAATTACCCATTTTCAGAACTTGTCTCTTTTTATGCGAATTTAAACACAAAACTGTGTTTTCATGTAAATTTAAGTGAATAAATATAAACTTTTAGAAGACTTTTAATAATTAAGCTATTAAGTTATTTAGAAGAATATTAGTTGATAAATGTCATTTAAAAATCGATTTTTTAAAAAGCATGGCGAGTATTTTTTAAAATTATAAAGGAATTACAAATTTGTACTTGCTTTTCTACTAAATATCTGCATATTTTTAATATAGATTCTTTGGAAGCAATAAAAATGTAGTTTCTTAAAAATTACTTCCAATTTTATATACTGGGTTTTAATATCAATTTTAAATATTAATAATCTCTTACACTGTAATTTTGTATAATAAAAAAATTGCCCTTCTTGAGTTTTGTTAATCTAAACTTGAACTCAATTTCAATATTCGTATCGGTATCGGAATCGGTATCGGCGATATTTATTTTTAAGTATCGGTATCGGATCGGCAAAACGGCGTATCGTTACATCCCTAGTATTTACATCAAAAGAGATTTTGGGCAAAATCTAGTTTATTTTATTGGATTTCTGATACAAAATAGTTCCTTACTGGATTTTGTCCAAATCTTGTTATGTATGGCAACTACAACTCTGATTTTTTTATATTGTACTAAAGAATAAACCGCATAAGGTTTGTGTATTTGCTATTAGGTTTATCCTCTAGCTATTTTGGTTTTGAAGCTTAATTTTTCTATGTAGTTTGACAGTGAAATTTTAAAAAATTCCAAAAAAGCTTGGTGTAAACGGTATAGATTTTAAAATAGATTTCAATTGAAATCTACTAGATGTCGCTCTGGTGTAAATGTAGTATAATGGTGTTTTTTTCGTTTTTGGTTTTTTCGATTTTGAAATTATTTTATTTTTGTATTTTTTTAGTTATGGCGGTTTTTCTGTTTTGGTGCTTTTTTGGTTGAAGCGCTTTTTTCATTCTCCTGATTTTATAATGTTGTCTACTTTTTTGTTTGGGTGCTTTTTTGTTTTAGCGATCTTTTTCATTTTTGGCGATTTTTTAATTCTTACGTTTTTTTGTTTCGTGATTTTTTTTAGTTTACGCGGTTTTATTTTTTTGTTTTGGCGATCTTTTTCGTTCTAACGATTTTTGGCCGATTTACTTTTCGGCTTGTTCGTTTCAGTACTCGAACGGATATCCTTTAATTATTAATTTTGTTTGATTCAATTATCTAATTATTGCGGTTCATCTTAATTTCAAAATCACATTACCTAATAGAATACCCTTATATTTTTAGTTTGTTTGTTGTTGAGCATTCGTTACTGTAGCCTTTAAAATGCTGTACTAACTGTGAAAATTTCAAGAGTTTGTCTCTTACTGGTTCCCAGATACAGCGCAATGTCAAAATTGCATCGTCAAAATTACGTTACCTAATAGAGTACTAGAGTATGCAAAAACCGGAATTTTCCCAGAAATCATTTTCGAATTATTCGAAAAATTGTTTTTTTTTAAACCCGGTTTCGAATACGGTTTTCTGCAAATAAACGGGTTAACCGGTTTTTATAAAATGTATGTGGAAATTTTATTTTTTCACTTTTTGCGAAATATCTTTATAATACATGCTATACACATTCATGGGATATTTTCCTTGAAATAAGTTGTTTCAAAGTAATTTAATTACACAGGGCTACAGCTAAAAATAGAGTCCTCAGTTTTTTCCTATCAGCTACAATATTTTTTTTTTTTTAATCGGAATGTCTAATATTTCGACCAAAAACCACCAAAAGATGCCTTACACAATTATCTGAAAACTATCCAAATGTAATTAGTTTTCCGATTTGATCAACTCTTTCCGAGTTATTCACAAATTAAAAATTTCTTTTATAGAAACTCATAAAACATTTAAACCTGCAAACACTTCACCTGTTAATTATTGTTCTTCAGGACAGGTGTCTTACGAACAAAATGAAACATGTATCATGAAAATGGATGGACAAGTGTTTAGATTATTAGCAATTAAGTGAATATACCTACACACTTAAAAGGTACTTTCGTTTTAAATATTTTCAAAAAAAATTAAAAATAATAAATTTATTTCCTAAAGAAATTTGACTGAAAACGGTTCGACCGGTTTGGATGATTCTTTTTTGTTGTTGTCATATTCAAGACCTCAAGACGAAGCTTGTATGACAAATGTTTGAAATGCTACTAATAAGGTAAAATGTCGGTCTTTCAGTAAATCGTTAGCCAAACATGCAAATATGCTAAGTCCAGTTTTATACATTTTTCAGGAGGAAGGAAAAATTTTCTAAATTTTTCTGTTTTAAATATTTTTTTAGCCTGTAAACGCAGGAATGTTTTATTTATTACGCCGTTTAGATGCCAATAATCTCCCGATTAAATAAAAATACAAGAGTGAAGTTATTTGATGTTTTTGGACTTAGCATATTTGCATTTCATGATTTTTATTTTTTTTGTCGACTTACCATATTTTCTTATAAAGTGGTATTATTGTTATTTTAAAGAAACAAAATTTGTTATTAATAGTTATTATGCTTTTTTATTTTTATTAATTAGAAAGAAAACAAAAGAAATAAAAAAAAATATTCCACTAGTTGTAAATTAAAAAATTAAATGTAATGAAATTAATGTAATAGTTTTCAAAATAACACAAAAATAACAGTATTTTCATTGCTGTTAACAAATGGGGTATTGTTTATAAAAAGTTATGCTGCGTACCAGGTGAACATAATGTGCTACTCATGTGGTAATTCATCATAATATTTATGGTGGTCCTTGGGTAGACTTGCTTTTAAATATTGCAGGTCTTCATATTTTTTGGCAGTTATTTTTCTTCTTTCTGCGTATAGTCCAAGGAAGTTTGAAAAATGCATAGCTTTTACACTTTTGTTTATTTTTTTTGGGTAAAGTACTCCAGTCATCCGGAAATCGGAGTTTAAAAAATACTTCGCCATTTGGAGTATATTTCATACCACGAATATCCGTCACCTTCGTATCGCCTTTTCCATGACCAGGTCGAATACTTTTAAGAAATCGAATATTTTTAAAAGTTTTAAAAAACGTATGATCCAAATACATGACATCATAGGGTTCAGGTTTCTTACGGGCTGATTTGCATATGTCAATGTATTCAGCAGGGACGTCAATGTTTCTGTTTTTTAAAGCACGTTCTATTGTTGAGTGAACACTGTCTGCTTCCATTTGGGTGTGACCGACTTCAAGTATTTTTTGCTCAATAACAATGCCACGTTTTACAGCACAATTAAGCAAGGCATTACTCATTACACAGTTATGGTTTTGATAGGTACAACCGTCAGTGTAAAAAATTTTGTTTGCTATATTGTCATTGGCCGTCGACTTGAGGCTTCAATAGAAAATTTAATACAAACCGTAAATTTTTTTACAACCAAAATGACCTGCATGATGCAGGAAGTGTTGAAAATGCAGTCTACATTATTGCAGGCTGCATTAAACAAACCATGAACTTAAAAATCTGTTTCTGGAACGCAAACGGCATCCGCCAACATAAAAACGAACTAGAATACTTCATGATGGATAAACAAATTGATGTTATGCTTATCTCTGAGACGCACTTGACTGCTAGAAATTTTTTTTTAAATCAACGGATATACTCTCTACGACACAAAGGACCCCCAAGGTAGAGCTTGTGGTGGCTCGGGTATACTAATAAAATCGCGATTAAAACACTACTTAATGAGTGATCATTGTAAAGACTATCTTCAACCAACTAACATCTGCATTGAAGCTTTTCATCAAAACCTGGTGATTTCATCAATTTACTCTCCTCCCAGGTACTCTATTACAGAAAATCAGTATAGTAGATTTTTTAATTCACTAGGCCCACGCTTTTTGGCCACCGGTGATTACAACGCTAAGCACACGTTCTGGGGATCTCGCCTCATCACGCCAAAGGGTCGCGTTTTGTTTGACACAATTTCAAAAATGCGGTTAAATGTTATATCAAGTGGGCAGCCAACTTACTGGCCAACAGATCGCCGAAAAATACCTGATGTTATTGATTTTGGAGTAGTAAAGGGTGTGCCCAGCGAAATGATCCAAATTGAAGCATCTTTAGATTTGTCTTCAGATCACTCACCAACTATTGTCACTATATATTCACATACAACATATTCACCCACTTGTGATTTAACGATGACAACCACACGTATAAATTGGTTGAAATATAAAAAATATTTGAGTGCTCATTGCCCAGAAAATATTCCATTAAAAACGCCTGCTGACATAGATGACTCTATTAGAATGTTTGAGGCAAACCTTAAGCAAGCTGCTCTAAATGCTACTACTACAAATCGTCAGGTGAGATATAATAAAATTTTTTCAGCAGATGTAGAACGGCTTTTATCCGAAAAAAGAAGAGTTCGTAGAGAATGGCAACGCTACAGTTCCCCTCAGCTAAAATCTAGGCTGAAGGAATGTACTAAACAGCTGAAAACTCTACTAGAATATCAAAAAACCGCTTCTCTTCAAAACTTTCTAAATGGGCTCGACGCAACACCTCAAACAGACTATTCGCTATGGAGAGCAGCCCGAGGCCTCAAAAGACCAGTGATATATAAGCCTCCATTGCGAGCTTCGAATGGAGACTGGGTAAGATCTGACGCTGAAAAAGGTACTCTGTTTGTAAACCACTTGCAGAAAGTATTTACTCCAAATACGTCTGATACTATAGTTGAGCTGCCACCAGTCCTCGCTATACCAGATGTTAGTTTGAGGTTCAACATTCGTGAGATTGAACACTATATTGCGGGCTTAAACTCGAAAAAAGCTCCAGGCGCTGATAAAATAAGGAATAAAATGCTCTTAGAGCTACCCTATACTGCAAAACGGATAATTCTATTTATTTTTAACAGTATTTTGCGCCTCAAATGCTATCCCGCAGAATGGAAGGTTTCGCTGATTACCATGATACCTAAACCAGGCAAAGATCATACGAAGGTGGAGTCCTATATGCCTATAGGCCTGTTGTCTAACATGTCAAAACTATTTGAAAAGCTACTTATGAGTAAGCTAACACCCATACTGAATCGTACTGGATGCATTCCAGACCACCAATTCGGTTTTAGGAGACAACATAGTACGATTGAACAAACACATAGACTCGTGAACGTGGTTAGAAAAACCTTCGAAGAAAAGAAATATTGTTCTGCGCTCTTCATCGATGATTGAAGCCGGAGTTCCTCAAGGCAGCATCCTCGGTCCTGTATTATATCTGATATATGCCTCTGACTTGCCGGTAAGCAGTAACATACACATATCAACATTCGCTGATGATACAGCTTTTCTAAGTGTTCACAAAAGCCATCAAGAAGCCACCCGCAATTTGCTAGATTATATACCCCAGTTGGAACAATGGCTAAAACAATGGCGGATAAAAATTAACGAACAAAAATGTCTACGCATTACTTTTACATTGTGCAAAGAAACCTGTCCACCTATACAAATAAATAACCAAACTATACCTCAACACACTGAAGTAAAATATCTCGGTGTTCATCTTGATCGTCGTCTAACATGGAAGTCACACATAAATGCAAAGGTGACCCAAATGAAACTAAAAGCAGCTCAAATGAATTGGCTCATTGGAAGGAACTCTACTCTAAGCCTAGATTGTAAACTTCTTCTATACAACTCCATTCTAAAACCAATATGGTCCTACGGAATCCAGTTATGGGGCACTGCCTCGGCATCAAATGTAGAAAAAATTCAAAGGCAACAAAATAAAATACTCCGAACGATTACTTACGGAATTGAAACCACTTCCGATCGGAATGGTATTCTATTACATGGCTGATTATTCAAAACCGGTTTATTTTCAAAAAGGCAAAAACCGATTAACCGGTTTTTGGTTCCGGTTTTTGCATACTCTAGTCACGCACATAGGAAGTAAATACACATGCCTTTTTAACTAATTCTACTCAACCGATTCCTATAAATCTTTGCATACATGTTAAGCTTCTGTTTGAATAGTATATCATGATTAAAAATTGATTCGTATGAAACTTTGCGTACATATTTAGTTATCGTTGCATTAAAATAGTTATTATGGTTAGAAAAGTTAGCAGTGCTACGCCCATGAAAAGTAAATATTCATTTCAACTACTTCTACTTAACCGATTCTTATGAAGCTTCGCACACAACTAGTTCTCGTGAAAGTACAGCAATATGATCAAAAGTATGGTCAGTGCCAGCCACGCCTATGTTGTAGTCGGGTTTTTTCAAGAACTTTTTAATGTTAGTCGCCCTCAAAACTCTGCCACTTATTACCCGATTTGGAAAATGTTTAGTTTGTATGAAGGGTATAACCCACAGATTAGTTTTTTATTTTATGCTCTGTCCCTATCTCTATTTTTGAGTCGGGTTGTTGCAAGACCTATATAAACTCTATTCCTTTGAGTTTATCATTAACAATAGCTTCATACAAATACCTCCATCAATTTAGATAAAAAAGGTAAATTTATAACTTTAAATGTCGGCATTTTTTTCCACATTTAGGACCATTATTACAACTTGGCAATAGTTAAAGGCAGGATTTTGTTGGACGAATAAACGGTTTACCTTTATTAAAACTTTACTTTAAATGAAAGTGAGCGATAAGTTAAAGTCAGGTGCATCCTACCTGGTAGGTTAAAGTTAATTTGTAATAATGATAAACTGTTTATCCGTCCGACAAAAGCCTGGTTTTAGCTATTGTCAAGTTGTAATAATGGCTCTTAAGCAGTAAAACTAATTGTTTTGAGCTTTGGCGTTACTGCAGTAAATGAGAAATATATTTACTTCCGATACTGTTAATCTTATCTTTGAAATATCTACTTAATTTCTAAATACTTTTTAAAATTAGCTATTTGCAGGTATAAAAGTGAAAAATCTATTATGAGAGAAACCAGACAAAATTGCAACTAAAATCTATTTTAAAAAAAAGAACACAAATAACAACTAAAAAAATATTGAATTAAAGAATAATACAAACATGGTGAAAAACACTAATTTAAAAACAAATTTAACAATTGTGTTCCTAATTTTAATTAAAAATGTTGCACAAATTGGCAGTTATGCAGCTACTTATTTTGCAACATTTGAAGATAATAACGTTGAAACGCATCGTTTAACAAAGCGCATGGACTTGGAATCATGTTTAGGTAAAAAGAACACAAAAAAAAATTACACGCCACTCCATATATGACTCATCATTTCATGTTTCCAATTATATTTATATTTATTTATTGGTACATTTAGGCCAATTTGATGTTCACAAAAATACCATCATACGAACGGGTGAGTCTCAAGCAATTGGCGGTAAATATCTTCAGGGCATAGAACTAGACACAATGGAAGAATGTCAGCGTCTTTGTTGTGAGACAGATTCATGTGATGTGTATATCTTTGAGAGTAAAAAAGATGGTTACTGTTATCTATTCGAATGTGGTACACCCGAAAATTTTCACTGTAAATTTACCCGTCACGCGAATTACACCAGTGCTGTACTTACACCTGTTATACGGCCTGCAAATGAAGTGGTTACAGCTCATCCATCGCCACCACATTTGGGTCACAGTAGCTCTTCGAATATATCACAACAAGAATGGGAGTTGTCGAACTTAAAATTGAAACCGGAAGCAAAAGAAAAAATAGCTGATGTTGGATTAAGTGGAGCTGGTGCAACAAATAGTTTAAGTACCAACAATAAAAAATCTTTTACGAGTATAGAAGCTATTGTAACACAAAAAGGTCTATTATATTCATTTCTTTATATTAACAAATATTAGGAAACTAACAGGTTGTTGTTGTTTCTGTTTACAGTAAATAACTCTGCCCAATGTGGTCGTTTTCAGTTTGCTTGTCATTCCGGTGAATGTATTGCAGTGTACAATGCTTGCGATGGCATTCCTCAGTGTGAAGATGGTAGCGATGAAGGGCCTGAATGTTCAGGAGCAAATAATAATCTGAATACAATTACTAAGCCTACACAAGATGCTACATCTAACAATAAAGTAATAGCTGTTCCTTCGTTGCCTCAATATCCGGTTTCATTGTCTCAACAGACGCCTCAGCAACAGTTACAGAGCATGCAACAACACTCTCAAAGTTCAGTCATTTTACCTCCTCTAGTCAATAATCGTGAAGATCCTAATGTTTGGGAAACTCGTAAAATAGTTTCGGGCACTCCCATCCAAGTAATGGGCAGCGAAAATAATGGTGAGTTATATAACTTGTGTAATTTTTTGATTAATTGGTAGAATCTGACCAATTAGTTGGACCGAAAATTCTCAATAGCCCAATCAATAATATTTACTCGACGTTAATCTACCGAATTTTGGAGAACTTTTTTATATCGGAAGTGTTTTTAATTTTATTCTCCATTTTTACCCGACTATTTTGTATTACTTATAGCAAATAATTCCGGGTTATAACGGCAAATCTCAAAAACCAGAGTTAATTCAAAAAAGTAATTTATAGGCATTGAAGCTCAGTACTATGTTTATCCAAATTGACTGAGAAACACCGGGTCACAAAATTCATGTTGGCCTGTGTTATTCCCATTTTTATAATCATATGGTATTCTTTTACTTTTCAATTGCTTCGGCGAATGCGAACATGTAAATTGTGGTGGTCAATGTTTTTGCTTTTCTTCAGTTCATTTACACAGCGAAACAGTGGTTTTGTTGTTTAAGGAAATAGCTGATCCTTCTGTATTTTCATCTGCTGATTATGATGGCATCATTAGTTTTTCCCTGGCAGCTGTAGTTTCAAAGATATACTGACATAGCATTTACATAATTTACACCACTTTTTGAATTATTCAGGAATGGTCCTCCAAACTTTAAAATATTTTATGGATTATTAATCTACATAAAAGTCTCTTTCAGTTCGGTAGAATTATATTGATGAGTACATATATCAGGACATCTTACTGTTATTGCAAGGATGTTAAAAATCGTGTGTTTTTAGTTTAGTCCTTAAAAATGTTTTTGTTTTCATATTTTTTTTTAATTAAGCAGGTTTGTTCAGGTTTTAAAATTTTTGAAGGCTCATGCCAGCACAGAGGCTAAAAAACAGAGTGGGAAAATAAACTAAACGAAACGTTTACCATAGATTATACGTAGATAGTCAACTAAAACTTCAAAAACCTAAGTCTACTGTCAAAAACCTAAGTCTAAGAATGTGTTAGTAGAACATATTTTATTAGTATTGGTGTAAAATAAAACTTTCACCACAGCACCAAAACCATACATAGTTGTACAAATAGTATTTTACTAAATTTTTATATTTTGAACATGAATATTTAGTTTTTATATACAATTAATTTTATATTAATTAATGCAAATATGATTTATAATCATTTTAATACATTTGAGCTAAAAAAAAGATTGATTTTCTAAACACTTTTTTGAAATTATTCTATTTGGTACTAAAAAAATTTATCCCAAATAGTATAAAAAATGCAATTCTGCTGAATGAAAAAATGGTTCAAAACATTGATAAATTTCAACATGCAAATGTCAACAAAATTAAATAAATATTTTTAAATTACAGCAAGAAGAAACATAAAATTTATACCAAAAGAAATAAAAAAATTAAATCAAGTGATAAAAGTGTTTGTGTGTGCAAAAACGATAGATTTTACAGCAATTTCAAATGCAAAAATTATGCTCTTCGATGTGTGTTGAATAATCCCGCTCATGTGAGTTGAATACACAGTGCTTGTTCGTGTGAAGGAGAGCTGTCATTTTTTTTTACAGGTCGCCAGTTGAATATCTACGTATAATCCAAGGCATATTCATTACAGGTACCACCATAACTAAAACAAATACAACACCAAAAAACAATTGTATTTTGTTGGTAGAAATACACCAGAAATATGTCAAATCCATTAACTGTGAGTCGCACACATTCATAAGCTCTCTCAAATTTACTAACACATGCCCGTTGTTGATAGAAAACTCCCAGACATGTGTCAAAATCTATTGTCTGTGTGACGCACCCTAGTGCGATATTATTCGATATTTTCCAGAAACCGGTTTTCGAATAGTTCGACTGTTTGATAATTTAGAAAAACCGGTTACGGTTTTTAAATTCAGAAAAAACCGGTCGACCGGTTTTTTTTTGTGAGGAAATTATAATGCAAAAGTTTTGATTTTAATTTGGTTTAAAAAAAGAGTTAACAGTTCATGTAAACACTATCCGCAGAAAAACATAACTTTGAAAATAAGTCCAAGTTCCTATCCAAAAATTTCTCCCGTTAAAAGTACTGAGATTAGATGAGGGTCAAGTTCTTGATATTGTTCTATCTAATTTCTAAGCTAAATTGGAAACATTTTCCCCATAATTCTTCCCAATATTAGAAATTTAAAAAATATTGCCAAATAGCAAGTTTCCTAAAAAAGATGTGGTATTGTACCTATCAAGAACTTGGCCTGCATTTTGATCTCAGTACTTTTAACGGCCAAAACTTTTGGATAGGAACTTGGCCTTATTTTCTCATTAATGTTTTTTGCGGATCTGACTTCTTTTTTCTTATATTTTATTTCGAACGTATTTGCTTTGTGAATCCAAATTCATTATTAGGCTAAGGTTCGTAACGTTATATTCAGAAAGAGTTTGGCACGATTGATATTCCAAGGAACAAGGTAAAAATTAACATCAACTTCATTTTTCAATGTACACAGCAGAACAGAGTAGCGCCACTTTCGGAAGCCGCTACACTTCCATCGTCAGTGCTCACTTGTCAGGTTTTTGTTTGGTAGAACACTATAATTTCCATCGCTATAATTTCCCATAATTTTTAACTGCAAATCCAGGAGGATTTACAATCAAAATCCGAAACAAAATTTTTCCACACATTCGTTCTTTTTATTGTTTATTTCTTGACATTCACGCAACAAGCACATTTTTGTCTATGATGGATGCCGAACTCCATATAAAATATGAAGCTTGATATAAATTCTACATCACAAGGCCAATTTAATTCGCCCCTGCTACCATCTTATAAAATTAGTTCACCTTAATTGCATGCTTCAGTAAATACTCTTGAACAAAAATACTTAGGAAAATCAACAGTAAAAGTTCGCCAAGTTTTAATATAGTAAAAACCAATAAAATATATGAATCGAAAAGTATTCGACCGGGCCGGTTTTTTAATTAAAAAAAAACCGGACCATTCGACATTCGAAAAATCAACATTTTGAAAAAACGGAGAACCGTATTGCGGAAAAACCGGTTTAAAACCCGGTTGCAAAACCGAGTCAATCAACCTAGTGACGCACACGTTCTCAAATTTACTAAAACAGCTGTTCTTGTAGTGGTACCTGTTCAATCTACCTTGGTATAATCTATGACGTTTACTTTTGCTTTGTTTTGTATTTTTCAATGTGCAAAACAAAAACAATTAGAATGATAGTCCCATTTAGGCTGAACCAGCATTGCCATAACGTTTTTTAAAAAAAACTGCAGATTTAGAATAAAAAAATGATTTTCACGTGAAAAAACTGCACACAAAAAATCCAAAATATTGTATATACATACATTATTTATTTTAAAATTTTTCTTATTAACACATAGCACTCTTTCTTTTGCGGCGAACACGTCCGGCGCAAATGTTAACAGATGTAAACCCACCTTTAGGAATTTTAAAATTTTATAGATGAAAACGAAAAACAAGAAAAATAGTGCCAAATTATTACGCTTTACCATCTCGGAACTTAGTAAAATGTGGCACTGCAAATTTATAACTTTTTGAATTAAATGAAAAGGAAGTCTATCAGTTGCACTATGGGACATTTAATATAAAATTTCTAGAAATTACACAGGGAAATCGATTAACTTTTCCCGAATCGGCTTAAAGACGCAAGGAGCAAAATTAAACAAATAGATTAATTAGAATTTTGGCTTCCGTATTTAAGTTTTTGTTTTATTTGAAGTATACAGTTATTTTTTGGGGTAAGGAAGTATAGTTTTTTGTTTGTATGAATCACTAAAAATTTCGCCAAGAGAATTCTGAAAAAATGTTTACGTACATATGAACTATAATAGCAAACTCCATAAGAAAAACACAACTTTCTTAGACCTAAATGAGTGTGAATTTCTTCCTGCATTACATTGTTGCATTAAAAAAGTAAAATTATGACTTTAAAAATTGGATTTAAAAAAAAATTTGAGAGAAAAAAATACAAATTTGAAAACTGCAAAATCCGCACAATTTGTAGAAAAACAGTTTTTTTTAGAAAAAAAAAACTGCAAAACTGCTCAATGCTTAGAAAAACTGCATAATATAGATAAATCTGCACATTTGGCAACGCTGGGCTGAACCCACACCGAATAAGACAAAGCGGGTTCTTTTGACTTATACGGCAACAACACACACCAATTTTTTTTTATGTGCGTTATAATCATACGAGCATCATAGAATAATATACAAGGTAGCCCTGGAACGCCAGTTGATTAGTTTTTTATTTGCTTTTTTCATGGTACGAACTGCCAAATCTTGTGTATATGTGAAATAACTACGTTGCACACACAATACCACACGTATGTTTGCTGCTTATGTTCTACAAACACACACATACCCTCTCTATTAATGTTTGACATTTCGTACCCCAAATGTACATTTGTATTAGATATGCGGCTACCTGTTATATTCCCAGCAGCTAAAGTTACAACTAGTAACGCTTTGGGACAGTCATATTACTAGTTGTAATGCTAGTAGTCAAAAAACGACAGTCATATTACTAGTTGTAACAAGAGTAGTAACGTTACTGGTCAAAAAAGAACAATCACATTACTAGTTGTATCGAGACTAGTATCGATACTAGTCAAAAAAGCACAATCATATTACGAGTTGTATCGAGACTAGTAACGATACTAGTCAAAAAATTTTCAGGTATACGATTTTATATAAAACCAATTGTTAGCTATTAAAAAAATAAGTAGAATGTGGCTCAGTGGGTAGAGTACTTGGCTTAAAGTATGAAGAATGCGTGTTGGTACCCCGGTTGAGCTAAAGTTTTTTTAAGAGTTACAAAACTCTTAATAAAAAAACTAGTAAGCGCACTAGTTTACAATAACTAGGATTCCAACTGGGATATAACTGTATACAAATGAACTAGTTGGTCCCCTATGACAACCCAATGTTAAAATCGATAGTTCGATATATGAAAAAAGGATAGATAGGCAACTAGTCTGAAGCAAAAAGCAACTAGTATAGTTCCAACTACATACCAGTTACTTTGTCTGCAGGATTATTCTACCATGCATACGAGTGTGTTTGACGTATAAGACAAAAACGTTTTGTCGTATTTAGTGTGTTTTCAGGCTTAGTTTTATATTGTACTGCGTACATTTAAGTCTTAAATGTACGCAGTTAGAAAAGAAAAGTTTTAAGAAAATATATTTGCAAACGTTTCCCGATTGATTTGCTCATCATAGTGGAGAATGTGTTAGTGTATTTATCCTAAATACAATGAACCATTCGACGAAATACATTTCTGCTTTTGTTTTGCAATTGTACGATTGAAATGGGATATTAAAGCATGCAGATGAGTGAAAAGCCAATTGTTTTGTTTCCATTTTTTGCCATTGCAAAAGTATTTGTTTTGGTTTTGCTCATGTACGAAACGATTAAAAATATTTTAAAAGTTTGTGTCTTGGCATGAAACGTTTGCGAAAAGTTTTGTTTGTTTGCACACTCTGCTCGGTTATGAGCTCGGCGGTTAGACTAAATGCCTCATCTTAGATTTTCCCGACCACACTGACTATTGCTCGCCTGCTCTGCCGCCCGACAAGAGATTCATGGTGGACTTCTTGGGCACATCCTCTGAGACAGACTACATAGACCAATATGAAGTGTGCTCGAGATCTACACCGATGGGTCAAAGTCGGGCATCGGAGTAGGCGGGGGTTTATACATCCCACAAATGCAACTTAGCATAAACTGTAGGCTACCAAATCAATGTAGCATCACTCAGGCTGAAATATCGGCAAAAGGGCGGCCAACTGGTTAAGGTACTACAGGGTATTCGATCAGGACATCCTAATCTGTATCGATAGTAAGGGGGCACTACATGCTCTATCTATTGCTTACACAACATCGGAAATGGTTAAAGAATGCCGGGCATCTATGAATGAGACGGCGAGACATACAGACCTAGGGCTCTTCTGGGTACCGGGCTACGCGGGGGTGTCCGGTAACACTATCGTGGACGGTCTAGCCAAGGCCCACCTACATGAAAATGACATCGACTGGTTAGTAGGTGTCCCGCTTAAAAGCTGCAAAACACAAATTTAGCACCAACTATTTAGAGAAATGAAATCACTTTGAGGTTTCGAGATCCATCTGGCCCCACTATAACTTCGCAAGATCTGCACCCATACTGGGGCTTCCTCGTCAACAGCTGCGTATACTCATAGCGGTCAGAACAGGGCACATTGGTGTCCATGCCAGAAGATTAAATCTTCCTTTTAACGATTTCTGTAGAAGTTGTCAAAACGAGGAGGACAAAGAGACTGTCAAGCACCTCCTTTGTTGATGTCCAGCACTATTTAGAAATAGGGCGTCATATTTGGGAAATCCGTCACTACCCCAACTAGCAGACCTGGGGGAATGCGACATTAGGGGAATAAATTCATTCATACGATACTCACGTTGGTTTAACACCGACCCAACCTCTCGGATAGGCAGGGCACCTTTTTAAATATCCCTTGTATCCATCCCCCAGGCATCACAAAGGAACCATAGGACCCAAGTGGAACGGTTTTTAGAAACCGGCAGCCTGTGCAACCTAACCTAACCTAACACTCTGCTAAAAATTACTTTTTGCAATTTAATATTGATTTAAAAACAAGCTTTTGCGAAAATATCATAAACAGTATAAACAGTTTTAAGTGATATCGAACCAGTGTTCTGATGTTAACATGTTTTAGCAAATTTCTCAAAATTTTCCCGAGCTTCTTTATAATTTTTGCAATTTGTTCATGCCTTTTTGCCTATTCGTGGTAGAAGAGCTTCTCCGTTCATGCAGTAATCGATTTTTTGTTTAAGTTTGCGCTAAAGTTTTCTTTGTTCAACCTTACTTTGAATAAAATTTTGGAATAAAAAATTTGTGATAATTTTGTAAACCAAAATATGATTTTTAGTACGAAAAATTGTGATTTTCTTCGGAAAGCTTCTGACAACGCTGACTTCAAGTTTTAATTTAAAGTATCATGCATTCCTGTTAGTAAATTTTGCAAAGATATTTGAAGTTAAAATTGATATTTCGATGATGTGAATTTATTGAAGGTTTTTATTAGGTGTATACCATCTATAAACCTATTTTAAAATTTTCATGTAATATACATTTTTGAATGCAATTGTATGAAATTTTGCTTAGAAGTAGTTTATTACCTTGTTTTGACATTTTATGAATAAACTCTGGTGCAGATGTGCTCCTTATATAACTTTGAAAAGATATATTAAGGTTCCCTTATATACGAATCAATAAGAGTGTAAATAATTGTAGGAGTATAAAAATATGTATATGTATCTTGGAAGTATGAATCGAAATATGTATGTATGTATTTTTGAAAAATTCTATACAGCAATCGCACAATTAAAAGTAATTGCTAATTATAATTATTAATAGTAGTTTTTCAACAAAGAAATAACTATTTCAACAAAATCAGAATTTTAAACTCAGCGTAAAGACCAGTAGACTGATATGCAAGGCATGAATGCCTTAAAATTATTATTAAAGTGTAACTGCGAGCATCTAACTAGCGAACTATGTATGTATATGATTAACAAATAATTAGTACGCCATGCAAGTGATTAAGAACCTGATTAATAACAGAATCGCAATCTCAAACTATTACCACTCCTTCACTATTTGCAGCAAAGAACAAATGATTAAACAGTTCGGTTTAACTGGAGCATCAATCACTGGAGAGTTTATTCAACTTTTTGCTTGAAAAGGGAAATAAATTTAATTTAAAAAGTGCATGTGTTTTTCGAATAAGTTGCTGTTGCAGTAGGAAAAGTCAAAATGAAAAACAAAGGAAGCTTATATTTGTCTATTTGGTATTTATAAAAAAAAACAAAAAATAGCTTTAAGTAAACGTCTAAAACTTTTCAGCATGCAAAAAGTCCAAGTGTATTAAAAATAAGGAAACCGAAAACAAGTGATTGTGACACGCAAACTAATCACCGAGATAATTCAAGTCATTCATAGTTGCAGTCTGAGCCAGGCATGGAAAAATTGATGCAATTGTACCATGTTTGGTACAAATCGGACTTGAAAAGTTCAATGGTACACTAATAGCTTATTTAATACAATTAATAATTTTTATATTTTTTAGAAAAGTTCCTTATTGCAGGTTTTTTATTGTGATAAAATATTTTATCTTTTCGTCCACTCATACATATGTGAATTTGTATCTGAATTAAATTTTGGGAAATATTGAAAACAAAATTCGACTTAAAAGGAGGAATATTTAAGTGGTAAAATAAGGTTAGCTCACAAAACGTAGTCTATGTAACTTCAAGCACTTGCTCTAATCATGAAGTTATTAAAGTGTAAAAAGTAATATATTTTCTGTCCTTAATACTTGTTTTTAGCTAAAAAAAATTATAGTTTAAAAAACTAAAAAACACGCTTTAATAGCAAACGGAACTAAAAATTAGAAAATAATTTTTAGGTATAAAATTTTTTGTTACCTCAATCTCAACAATCAATTCTGGCTAATTAATTTAGTATAAGATTGAAATAAAATTTAAGTTATGTACATATTAACAAAATAATTCACTTATAGTAAAAAATCGTGGGGCGCTTGATATTAAATGTTACAAAATCGCACCCCACGCTTTTTTACTATAAGTGAATTATTTTGTTAAAACATAACTAAAATTGTAATTCAATCTTATTCTAAATTAATTAGTCATAATTGATTGTTGGGATTGATGTAACACAAACTGTTATACTTAAAAATTATGTTCTAATATTTAGTTCCGTTTGCTATTAAAGCGTGCTTTTTTAGTTTTTTAAACTATAATTTATTGTCTGAATTTTTAGTTTAAATACGATACCAAAAGCACCGACTTTTAGCATATTTTATGTTTAAACTACAATTTATTTAAATACGAGCTGCTGTCAATATTGATTTACCTACCTGTTGAATAGAAGACTATTTTTCAAAGTCACTTTTTTGTGTGGTTTTCATAGAGAAATAAAGACGTTTCACCAAAGCCTATGCAATAAAATGATTTGGTGTTGCAGTCAGTCAACAGAAATACGTTTACAAGGTAACTACATTTATCCGTTGATAATATAGCTTATTCAATTGAATTATATATTTTAGTTTTTGATTTTATATATATATATATATATATATATATATATATATATATATATATATATATATATATATATATATATATATATATATATATATATATATATATATATATATATATATATATATATATATGTATGTAACCTGCGGGAAATTGTCTTGAACGTACTTGTCCTATGACTGGTGAAAATGTGAATGTCATGAAATATTTCCGAGTTGTGACCGGTGAAAAGAATTATATCACAAAACTAGAACAACAATTTTAGCAAAACACATTCATTGTACAAGCAGATGTTTTTCAAATTAAAAATATATGTATGTTTAAAGTACAGTAATTTAACTAGTATTAAAGATTCCATCACACGACAAGGAGCTTAAGTTTGGGTCTAGAACCTATCACTGAGTATCTTAATTATGTCAATTGATCCCCTCCAATGGCAATGCCATATAAAGTTCCGGAACTCGAATCGGTTGCTAGTCCCTGGGAACCAGTCACGTGACCTATCTTGTGACAGGTTCTTTTAACTGTAGGGTATATAAGAAAAATGAATTTTGCACAAAAAATAAATATTTTTCATCATATTCCCGCAACCCTTGAGTATATAATTAATTTAATTGTTTAAGAGTTTTTTCAACAAAATTGGACAGCTAGTTCTCCACTAATGATAAAATCGGTAGAGCAGACTATTCAAATAGCTCAAATTAAAAAAAATATTTATCCATAGAATTTTAAATATCGTCTGTTTTCGTAGTAAGACAACCATAACACATCACAAAAATTATAGTGGTACTATTTGGTATTTCTCTTGTTACATATGCAATTATTAATTACTTTGCATGGGGAGTACCTCTACCCCCGCACCAACCCCGCCAGGGTTTTACGTATCTTCAAATTAACACGTAACAAATTTTAGGACTGATACTATTACAGTTTTTCAGGTGTTTTCCGCCGACAAGCTTAATCGCTTCGCGGCTTGTGTTTCTGTGTGTTGTTGTGATGTTACAAGGCTGTTGTTGTCATGTTAAAAATATCAATTAATCAATCATTATCACAGCTTTCTAGATAGCTCGTAAATACTAATTACTTTGTATGGGGAGTACCCCATCTCTCGCACCTAAACAGACCGTTTTATCTATATTTGAATCTTGTCTTTAAATTAGCTCATATCAAATTTTAAGACTCTTACTATCATAGCTTTTCACATAGCATGTAATTACTATTTAATAGGAGTATCCCATTCCTCGTACACAGCTCCTCAGTTTTTTACCCATCATGGTGTTTTGTCTTTATATTAACTCATACAAAATTTAAAGACTCTTACTATCATACCTTTACCACGTAATTACTAATTACTTTGTATGGGAAATACCCCTTCCCTTGCACCTGCTCCGCCAGTTTTTTACCTAACTTCGTATCTTGTCTTTAAATCAACTCATGCCGAATTTTAAGACTCTTACTGTCATAGCTTTCCAGATAGCACGTAATTACTGATTACGTTGTATGGGGAGTATCCCCTTCCCTCGCACCTACACCGCCAGTTTTTACCTATCTTTGCATCTTGTCTTCAATTTACACCATACCAAATTTTAAGACTCTTACTATCGAAACTTTCTACATAGCATTTAATCAATAATTGCTTTGTGTGGAGAGTACCCTTTCCTCGCAGCTACCCCTCCGTCAGTTTATTACCTGTGGTTGTATCTTGTGTTCAAAGTAAATTACTCCAAATTCGAAGGCGCTTGCTATTATAGCTTTCCAGACATCAGATTATTATTAATTACTTTGTATGGGGAGTACCCCTTCTCTCGCACCTATCCCACCAACTTTTTAACTATCTATGTGTTTTGTCCTCAAATTACCTCATACCAAATTTAAGACTCCTATCGTAGCTTTCCAGATATCACGTACTTACTAACTACTCTGCATGGGGAGTACCCCTTTCCTCGCAGCTATCCTGCTAGTTTCTTACTTATGGTCGTGTCTTGCCTTCAAATTATCTCATACTAAATTGCAAGGCGCTTGCTATTATGGATTTCTAGATATCAGATTATTATTAATTTACTTTGTATGAGGAGTACCCCTTCCCCCGCTCCTATCATACCAATTTCTTACATGTTTCTCAGCTTGCTCCCAAAATAGTACATATCAATTATAAATACTGTGACTGCTATAGCTTTCAAGATATAAGATATTTTGTTAGTATCAGCGTAGCACAGCCCACTTTTATATCCATCAGATTGTATTGTCATTCGAACCTAATGCGTGTGCAAGGTTTCAAGTTGATCGGATGTGTTGAAGTAGGTGAAAATTACGTTGAAAGTTTCCGTTACATACATACATACATACAGGTGAAGCTAATAAAAGCGTGTTAAGAGTACAGTTTTAGACAACAAATGGTACAATTTTAAAATCTTATTTGCCATGTCTGGTCTGAGCAATACACAGCCAGACAAAAATTACTTCCCAGCTAACCAAAACATTCGAAAATAATATCCCATTCGAATGTTGCATAAACATGTTTCGGGCAAAACACTCGAGAACGGCTATCGATGTCGGAAAGAAAAACAGATGCTAGAACTCACTCGTCGCTCAGTTTATGGCAGCAAATCTTTCGATTTCGATGTTTCGCTAACGAATCAATAGCGAATCTTTACCAATATCAAAAGTGCATAAGTATGGAAGATATCTAAAGGCAGAAAAATTACTTTTCCAAGATTATCTTTATTTTTTAATTTTTTTTTAATGTAAATGGAATATTTATTTGTTTAATATTTTAACTTACGCTGCAGTCAGACAGGATCGAACACGGTACCTATAGGCTAGCACACTTCCACCACTACACTATCATGGCAATTTTTGTTCTATTCAATTATTGCGCACATGTTTGTAAATTACTCATTCGAGATATTATCGAAAATAGTGCCCGCAACTGATTCATCACTTTTTGATCATCTAAGGTAGTCTTAAAAGACTCCGTTTGCTGATTTTTTGGTAAAACAATCTTCCAAATGCTATGTGGGATGTAGATGCGCAGAAATAAAATATTTTCAAAAGCTGAATGCGTAATATATATTCTATCATTCTTGGACAAAACTTCGCTTTAACGATCATTCGATATTTTTAGATTCAGGAGCATATATCGAACAATTTTGTTTCGAAAATTCTTCGCTTTAGCGAACAATTGTTTGCTTTGAATCTCAGGTTTAGTGGGTTTATTCATTAATTTACTCATACATGCAGCGATTAATGTGTAACACGCGTACACTTAAAGACCGTTGAGTTTTTATTGCTTGAACATTCATACCTATACCTCCACGGTTGGCTGAGATGGTTAGGTTGGTTATTATCATGGTAGAATAATACAGGTAGTGGTGAAGCGTTAACGAACTTTTTTTTTGGGTTCGACTCTGTCAAAAGTTGTTTATGTTATACCAAACACACCCACACCAGAGACTTGCGCCGAGGGGTTTTGATCGGCGGCGGCTGGCTGGGAAAAAATAGTCGGCGGCGGCTCAAATTCTGCTGGAAATGCACATGGACATTTAATAAAAGTGAAAATTTTCATTTTGTTGTTAAATTAGTTTTTCTTTTTCATACCAATTCTTCACCAAACAAAATGCATAGAAATTAAGCATTGCTTTGCCTCTCAAAAATTTTTAAATTGTTATGAAAAATAAAGCAAAGGCTTGATTGTCAAACTTTTTTAAGGCTTGTCCAGATTCAACCTAAAAAGCTATTTGTCAAGCTAAAAATTAATTTCTCTGTTCGCAATTTTATGCATGAACATCAATTATATATTTTACCGTTGGAATCTAATTCATGAATCATGCTAGAATTATTCGGATATATAATACATTATAATTTATGTATATTGAAACAAACGTCTATACCTGATTTATTTGTATCATGATAAATGGCAAATTCTATATAGGAAAAACAGATAAGATAAAGCAGGTTATTTTTCAATATAAAGTTTGACATTTGTCATGATAAAAATTTATCACGTATAGACATAGGCTAAAGCAAGGCGAATTGATACCAGGTGGCCTTATTATTGTAAATGAACATTACGAAAATGTCAAACTCTATGTAAAAAAACTAAATAAAAACTTTTTATGTATGCATTTCACATGACAGATACGTGAAGTCCAGTTGTTGTCGTACTAATAAGGCCACTTGCTATTAATACGCTTTGGGTTACAATGAAAGTCTTTCTCTAATAAATTTTTAAATGTAATTTTCACTTTTGCAAAAAGCTGTTTGCTGGGAACTATCAATGGAAATTCGTCGAGTCTATAGAAAATAATAAATTATATACAGATTAAGAGCTTCTTCTCAAAGATATTTCTAATGACAAAATATGGTCTAATTTAAAAACTGGACGAAGAGGAAATCTTCATAAATTAACTTCGTTTGTATTTTCGATTCCTATTAATAATGCGTTTGTAAAGAAAGAAAAATAATGTAATTTCCCGAATTAATGATAAGAATTAATTTTAATGGAAATTTAATGTTTTCAATATTTTTTTGCAAACAAATTAAAGTAAAGAAATACCAAATATATGTGGGAAAAAATAAAAATTCTTAAGAAATAAAAAACAGGACCCATTAGGAAGTAAGTAATATAATCCAAATAAAGAAAAAAATTTTCAACTCGAGTCGTATATGGCAGAGCCCTGAAGGAACACATAAGAAATACAAACGAATTGATAATTGTCTCCTTTTTTAAGTCGGATAATGAATATTTATTCTTTTGAATAGTTTTTGACAGTTTTTGGCAGTTCGTCTTAGTAAATCAAGCTTTTTTTCTCTAAATGTCAGCAATTTCACAATTTTGATCTGGCAAGCCTAGGTCGCAGAGTAATGCATACAAAAATATTTTTCGTTATCTTACTCTACGTCTCCACCTAACCATAGACTACTAACTAGACCCGTCACTACATTACGAAGATTGTATGAGAGGGAACGCAATTCTTATTTTATAATGTGGTTTCTAATTTGACTATGTCCTTCATATTATCTTAGTAAGAGCACTTTGTATGTAAAAATGCACAACACATGACAACAGCCTCTTTTAGCTGTCAAAAGTGAGCATTTTGTTCCTAACTTGATATGCTGTTGTAACTTGGAGTTATTACTGCGCTGTTAAAACAATTGCACTAACAACTATGTTATACCCTGAAAAAAGCATTAACTTGAGCGGTCTACACTTAACATTAACTTGAAGTTAATGTTAAGTTGGGTGTGGACTGCAAATTACTAAAATAATGCTTGAACAAAAATTATGAAAAAAAACATAAAAAAGTAGAATGAAAATTAAAAAAAGCAATCGGCGGATTATTTTAAGCCGTTTTTGAGCCGAAAAACGATCGTCGGTGGCGGCTTCCATTAAGCCGATTTTAGCCGCAAGATAAATCGGCGGCGGCTGTGGAAATTAGTCGGCGGCTCGGCTTAGCCGCGGCTCAGCCGTCTCGGCGCAAGTCTCTGGTAAACACACACATGTGAACATATAAATTTTTTTTCAAATTTTCTTTTGTGCTTTTTGACAACCTCGAACATAAGCAACAATAAAAAGCCGTGTTGTTTTTGCTGTTGTTGGGTTGTTGTAGCTTCGCTACTACCTGTAGTATAATTCTACCATGGGTAGAATAAAATAACAGGTAGCCGCATAACTAATACAAATGTACATTTTGGTATAGAAAATGTCAAACATTACCCTGCAGACAAAATGACTAGTATGTGGTTAGAAATATACTAGTTGTTTTTTTATTCAGACTAGTTGCCTAACTGTCCTTTTTCCATATATCGAGCTATCGATTTTAATATTAGGTTGTCATAAGAGCCCAACTAGTTCATTTGAACATAGTTATATGCTAGTTGAAATACTTGTTATTATACTAGTTTCTTTATTTATAGTTTTTTAAATATTGAAAAACATTTGCCTCAATTGAGGTATGAACACACAGTTCTCATATCTCAAAGCTTGTACTATATCCACTGAGCCACTTTCTACTTATTATATTTAGAGCTAAAATTTTGTTTTATGTATTTACACCTGAAAATATGTGAAGTTAAAAAAATATTTAAATTACTAGTATCATTACAACTAGTTGTATGACTGTTCCAAAACGTTGTTGTTTGACTAGTATCGTTACTAGCCTTATTACAACTAGTAAGATGACAGTCCTTTGTTGACTAGTAACGTTACAACTAGTAATATGACTGTCCCAAAACGTAACTAATTATACATTTAGCAGCAGGGTAATAGAGCGGATATGTATGTGTTTGTATATCAGAAGCAGCAAACATACGTGTGGTATTGTGTGTGCAATGTAGTTATTTCACATATACACAACATTTGACAGTTCATACCATGAAAAAAGTAAATGAAAAAATAAACAGCTGGCGTTCCAGGGCTACCTTGTATATTATTCTACCATGGTTATTATGTGCATAATTGAATACTTTTGTTATGTGTTCATTCGCGTATTCCTTTCATACATTATTCATTCTTCTACGTACAATTGACTAGTGCGGTATTTGTTTATGTTGTAATCTTGTTTAATGTGGTGGGAAAATTATTGTTTTTTTTGTTGTATTTAATGTTTGAAATTGTTTTAGATATTGCTTATAACTTTTAAAAATCCATGAGAAATTTGTTAATTACTAGAGGGCAGTTATTCAAAAATAATCTGCAAAGCAGAGTAGCAAGCCGTAACGGCGCGACTGGCGGCTAGCCGATCAGCCGACTTTTTTTAACAAGCCGCGCCGCCGCCGAAACACTCGGCTCAGCCGAGTGTTAAATAAAATTTAAAGAATAAGAAAAATATTTATTTGGAAGTCATGAGCCTACCAGTCTCCCTTTTGTCTTGGCCAAATTACGCAAATATTCGGTAAAATCCTTACGAATATCGCACAATCAATGTTATTAAATAGGAAAAAATTTGTCCCGCGTGCCAAACTACCGGAACCCATAATAAGAAAAGGTAAGTTGTCAGTCGATCTATCGGTACTCAAAAATAACACGGGAGTTTGGAATATGTTCTTCATAAGCTCGGCATTTCTGCAATTGTTCTATGAGCACATTTTCATACATATAATTCCAACCATTGAATATATATATATGTACACTCTTGCGATTTTCGAAATTGAATCCCGATTTTGGTACGTCTCTTGTTAGTTCCAAATGGGATCTTTATTTTTAACACAGCGACGGAAGTCAAAAAAGATATTTTTGTTTTAAATTGATTTAAAAAAATTGTAATTTGGCATTTCACATATGGCAATCTACTTCGTTTTACACACACACAAAATTCGGCGTCATGCCGTTCAGCCGCCGCCGCCGCCCCGCTCTGCTTGCGTCACTGCTGCAAAGTCTTTTGGGGTTGTATGCAGAAATAGCCAGGCTACTGATAGGAATTGAGCCCGTTAGTCCCAGAATAATGGTATAGCTTAATTTCAACTAGTCTACCAAGACGGTGCATTCTTTAGCAAAGTAAAATACCACTTTCTTTTGAAGAATCATTTAAGTCGCAAATTTTCTACAATACAGTTTGGACCATATGTTTTTATAATATGTACACGTAATCAGTGTTTAAATAACTTAAATCGAAGAAGCAAAAGTCGTAAAATTTTTACTTTACACTGCTTTGGCTTTTTAAGCTGTTTAAAATGAACCAATGCTTTTGCTTATGCATATGAAAATAAAACACAACACACAGTCTTAGTCGAAGTAGAAAACGATTTATGAACAATTGCGCAACACTTTCAACAGTCGATGATTCGAAAAGTTTGAATTTGATTTGCTTTTGCATTGGTTTAGTATCGCAAGTAAAAGCAGAAACAGTCTATATGCTTTTGCAAGTCGCAAACAGTCACAGTCGAAGAAGCAAAAAATCTTGCTTTTAGAAGTTATCTGCAGGTTCAATCACGTATTTTGTGTTTTTGGCCACTTTTTTGTTGTTGTTTTTGCACGTGAGACAAGAAGCAACAACAAAAAGCACTTGACTGCAATTGCTTACAGCTTTTAAAAGC
The DNA here is from genome assembly GCA_956483635.1 of Panzeria rudis. NCBI lineage: Eukaryota > Metazoa > Arthropoda > Insecta > Diptera > Tachinidae > Panzeria > Panzeria rudis. The sequence continues at coordinate 83,764,051 of OY101449.1, forward strand.
AAGAGTTTTTACTTCTTCGACTGTGACTGTTCGCGACTTGCAAAATCATATAGACACACTACCATGTTTGCTTGCAATGTCATATTGTGTACGTAGCATAACTCTCAAGAGACATCTGAATCTTTCTCTTGTCACAATTGTTTTGTTCCCATGGCGGGATATTCATATCTTACGTAAACCTTTTACATTGTATTGCTCTTTAAGTGACGAACAATACCACTTTATTAAAATGCACTAATAAAATCATTTCAGCGTCTTCGTTCTGGAAAATATTCAAAAAAAAATTTATATAACCTGTCTTAAAGTATTGTGCATCATTCCTGTTATACATGAAGTACTGATTGTCATGTTATAACTATTGCTTTATCTGTTGTGGTTTTATACACCCCTTGCATGCAGAAGGAGAGACAGACAAATACTAATTGCTGTATGTGTACAAATAATTTGCTGCTCTGTCATATCTTCGCATGAGCTGTCACTATCAACTAAACATTACATTTCCATTTTATCCCACTCTCACTGTTTCCCTCAATTCGATACAATTATATTTGTGAAAATGTGTGTACATACAGGGTTTCCCATAAATCAACGTCAAGCCGGAAGCGGATAATAGGGCAAGTAGTAAGTGCTCCGAAAAAAGTTAGAAAAAAATCTATATCACTTATTTTCAAAGGTGTTGCCATTAAAAAAAAATTACCCTGTGATGACCCTTCTATTGCTGTGACTACAAATCTTCACTTTTCGTATTTTTTTCTCCTATATTATTGTGAGATATCTTTCTGTAAATGACAGTACTGCAGTGGCCTGATTTTTAAAGAAAATCTTATGTTTTGCCAAACGATGTACTTAAAATTATTACTACTCCCAACTTTAACCGGCCATGTTGAAAAAAATGTACTAGGTATTTTTGGCAAGTGACATCAAAAGTTGGCGCGCTTCGCCCAAATTCCAAAATACTTGGTCGATTTGTTTTTCAAACTGCGAAAAAAAACATTTTTCCAACAAATCTATCTATTATTTTTAAGTAAAAATAATAATTTTTTTTAGTCGTTATTCGAACGTTTTTTCAATTTAAACAAGAAAATGTTCGTGATGTATTTTCCCGCAATAAGTATATTTAAAATTAAAAGAAAAAATCTTAACACAAATTTATGAATGAAGTGATCAATCTATTTCAAGCCTTGGTGTTAAATATGTATATCAGTTTCTGTCTGACTAACTGCCAGTTTTTGTAAATAAAATAAAAATTTTCCTTATGGACTTTTGAACTGAAATCAAAACCTAAATTTCAATTAAGAATTTGCAAATCGGCAACGCTGATACTTTGTAAAAATTCACAAATTTATTTGCCGTAAACTTATATAACGACAGTTTGGGGTAAAAATATCAAAATCGGCAATGCTGCTACTCAATGGCAACTTGACATTTATTAATGGTAAATTTCTATGTACATATGTATATACATACATACATATACATAAATATAAGGAACCTAATATTGCGACTTATTAACTTACGAAAACTGTTCACGATTAACGCACTATTTGCAAATAAAATGATTGGTGCTGGCTGCTCCGCTTTGTTAATAAAAAGCAATAAATAGAAAAATATTTCGCGAAAAATATTGATAGAAGAAAATAATGACAATTAAAACAAATAATTGTTTGTTCCTTTATACATTTCAACAATTTGTTTTTGTAAAATACAAACGTCTTCTATAAAAGTGCTACCAAGTTTTTGTATTTTGATATGCCATATAAACAGTGAATTAGCTTATTTGCAAATATTTTTATTTGCGAATAGTCCGCGTATGAAATTTCAAAATGCTTTAAAATAGCTTTCTACTGGTATATACAATTTTTAAATCCATTAACACATTGCGAGCAAAATGGAATTTAAAACATTTTTTATATGACTTCTCACGTAAAAGCACCATTATCTTAAAAACTGGCCGATACAATCGTACTTAAATATGTATTTAGTTTAATAGAAAGCATTCCAAGCTTTCATTTGATGTATACTTGAAAGCTATCATCGATGAAATTCATCAGTTATGGCACTTTGAAAATAAATTAACTCATTTAACTCTTAAACTCATCTTTAAAGTACCATAACCTACGTATTTCATTGGTGACAGCTTTCAACTATACACCAATAAAAGCATGAAAAGTTCTCTATAAAACTATACACATGCATATGTACCGTTGTATCGACCAGTTTTTTGCGATAACGGAGTTTCTGCGTGAAAAGTCAGGTAAAAAAAATTTATTGTTTTAAAAAATTTGTGTACTAGTAGAAAGGCATTTTAGAGAAGTTTAAAGTGATATCCATATGGCTTATATCCGTTCTATATTCTAGGAGTTATGGGTAATAAAAACTAAAAGTTTTGAACCCCGTAACTCCGTATCCAAAAGAGACCAAACAAAATTACACTCATAAGTTTTTCTTTAATTTTCAACGATCCTGGTATTATTGATTTAAGTCAATATTCTATTTTATTAAACAGAAAAAAACACACACAAAAATTTAAGTATGAAAAGTGCCATAACAATCAATAGGTTTTAAAGAAATAAATTGATTTGTTTTTACATATTGCGAGATGTAAGAATATTTTGAATAAGCGATTTTTTTTATACAAGTAAAACTTTTAAAGTGGCACCACTGAAATATGTACTGCAACAACAACATGTCAGCTGGTTACGATGTAGCTGCCGTGTTTGAAATAATTAGGTAGCTGACTACACGACGACGATTGCTGCCAACAGCATTTGTAGTCGTGTAGCCCGCTGTGGCGAATGTGTTTATAGCATAAAGCTATAAACACTCAGACGACAGCAGGCTACCGACTACAATCTGTCAAAATTAAAATACACACGTTTATATGAAAACGATTATTTTGACGACTTCACAGCTACACGACTACACGACCACCGCTGTAGCTGCCGCCAACTTATGCATTAAACACATTCGCTACAGCAGGCTACCGACTACAACCTGTCAAAAATAGAATACATGTGTGTATATGAAAATGATTATTTTGACGACTGCACGGCTACACGACTGCAGGTTGTTGTCCATGCTACTTCTGTCGTGTAGTCAAATTATGCATTAAACACATTCGCCACAGCAGGCTACCGACTACAACCTGTCAAAAATAGAATACATGTGTGTATATGAAAATGATTATTTTCACGACTGCACGGCTACATGACTGCAGGTTGTTGGCCATGCTACTTCTGTGGTGTAGTCAAATTAAACTAATTTCTATTATTGTTGGCTACAAAACAAAAACAGTGTTGACAGTATAACAAAATCTGTAAAGCAAATTAGTGATTAGAAATATTTTTTATTGAACAATATAAAAGAAACTTACAAAATTTAAATGTTATAATATATATGCATCAAGTATTTTTAAATAAATAAACTATTTGTTTTGTTATATAGAATATTGACTTAAGTCAAAAATACCAATTTCATTGAAAATTAAAAAAATCACAGGGTAATAGCCCTTTTTAACCTAAAAATTTTACTATAATTTATTTCGGTGCTCTCTCCTGATTCCGGAGTTACGGGGTTCAAAACTTTAATATATTATTGATCATAAGTCCTACAATATAGAACGGATTTAAACGATATATACTACGTTTATACGCACTGGTTATATGCAAATAAAACTGTAAATTGTTGCCATATTTTATTGCGACTTATTAACTTACGAAAAATATTCACGATTAACGCACTATTTGCAAATAAAATGATTGGTGCTGGGTGCACCGCTTTGTTAATAAAAAGCAATAAATAGAAAAATATTTCGCGAAAAATATTGATAGAAGAAAATAATGACAATTAAAACAAATAATTGTTTGTTCCTTTATACATTTCAACTATTTTTTTTTTGTAAAATACAAACGTCTTCTATAAAAGTGCTACCAAGTTTTTGTATTTTGATATGCCATATAAATAGTGAATTAACTTATTTGCAAGGCATATTCATTACAGGTACCACCATAACTAAAACAAATACAACACCAAAAAACACATGTATTTTGTTGGTAGAAATACCCCAGAAATATGTCAAATCCATCAACTGTGAGTCGCACACATTCATAAGCTATCTCAAATTTACTAACACATGCCCGTTGTTGATAGAAAACTCCCAGACATGTGTCAAAATCTATTGCCTGTGTGACGCACACATTCTCAAATTTACTATAACAGCTGTTCTTGTAGTGGTACCTGTTCAATATACCTTGCTTATTTGCAAATATTTTTATTTGCGAGTAGTCCGCGTATAAAGTTTCAAAATGCTTTAAAACACCTTTCTACTGGTATATACAATTTTTAAATCCATTAACACATTGCGAGCAAAATGGAATTTAAAACATTTTTTATATGACTTCTCACGTAAAAGCACCATTATCTTAAAAACTGGCCGATACAATCGTACTTAAATATGTATTTAGTTTAATAGAAAGCATTCCAAACTTTCATTTGATGTATACTTGAAAGCTATCATCGATGAAATTCATCAGTTATGGCACTTTGAAAATAAATTTAACTCTTAAACTCATCTTTAAAGTACCATAGCTTAAGTATTTCATAGGTGACATCTTTCAACTATACACCAATAAAAGCATGGAAAGTTCTCTATAAAACTATACATACATATGTATAGTATATATGAACTATGCATATGTACCGTTGCCTGAAAAGTCAGATAAACAAATTTTTAAATTGCATTTCACTCGGAATGGGTTAATTGTTTTAAAAAATTTGTATACCAGTAGAAAGGTATTTTAGATAAGTTTAAAGTGATATCCATATGAACCGCGTAACTCCGGAGCCAAAAGAGACCAAAAAAAAATTACACTAAAATTATAAGGTTAAAAAAAGCTACTGCCTCATAAGTTTTTTTTTTAATTTTCAACGATTTTGGTATAATTGACTTAAGTCAATATCCTATTTTATTAAACAGAAAAAAACATAAAAAAATTTAAGTATGAAAAGTGCCATAACAATCAATAGGTTTTAAAGAAATAAATTGATTTGTTTTTACATTTTGCAAGATGTAAGAACATTTTGAATTAGGGGTTTTTTTTATACAAGTAAAACTTTTGAAAGTGGCACCTCTGAAATACATATGTACTGCAATAACAACATGTCAGCTGCCGCGTTCAAAATAATTAAGTAGCTGACTACCCGACGACGATTGCTGCCAACAGCATTTGTAGTCATGTAGCCGTGTAGCCTCCTGTGGCGAATGTGATTATAGCATTAGCCTAATTTCCATTTTGATTGGCGACAATAAACAGATTAGTGCTGCCAACATAATGAGTAATGTGAAATAAATAAGCGCTTAAAAATTTTTTGAAACTGGTCAAGAATATGCAAATTGGTGAAAATAAAAAAAACATAAAGCAATAGCCCTTTCAAAAATAAAAATGATTGTGTAATTTTTTTCGGCGCTCTCTCTTGGCTCCGGAGTTACCGGGTTCAAAACATTTATTTTTAATTGGTTATAACTCGTAGAATATAGAATGCATATAAACGATATTGGTGTAATTTCAAAGTGCTCTAAAATGCCTTTCTATTGGTATAAAAATTTTGAAAATCGTTTAAGCCATTGCGAGTGAAATGCAATTTTTATCTGAGTTTACATGTTAAAATACCATTATCTTAAAAAGTGCTCGATTCAACTATACTTAAGCTTGTATACGGTTTTGTAGAGAACCTTCGTAGCTTTCATTTGGTATATATTTGATAGCAGTTGTCGATGAAATACGTGAGCTATGGAGCTTTAAAAATGAGATTTCAAAAATAAATTAATTCATTTAACTCATAAACTCATTTTCAAAGAGCCAAAGCTCACGTATTTCATCGATAACAAATATATACCAAATGAAAGCGCGGAAAGTTCTCTGTAAAACTGTATGCAAGCTTAAGTATCATTGCAACGATCACTTTTTAAGATAATGGTACTTTTACATGAAAATTCAGATAATAAAATTTTTATATTGCATTTCACTCGCAATGGGTTAAAAGATTTTCAAAATGTATATACCAATAGAAAGGCATTTTAGAGCACTTTGAAATGATTCCAATATCGTTTATATGTGTTTTATATTCTATGAGTTATAGCCAATTAAAAAGAACAGTTTTTAACCCCGTAACTCCGGAGCCAATAGAGAGAGAGAGAGATAGAGCGGCGAAAAAAATACATTAAAATTGCTAGGCCAAAAAACCCTATTGCCCAATGACATTATTTTAATTTTCAACGATTTTGGCATTCAATAATGTTTCTTTAACAGAAAAGAACATCACAAAATTCAAGTATGTATTAAAAATGCAATATCAATAAAGACGTATAAACAAATTAATTGATTTGTTTCAAATTGTTTCGAGATATAAGTATATTTTGAATAAGCGATTTTATTTTTATATTTGATAGTGGCACCACTGAAATCTAGACATACAGCAAACAGCTGAAACGTCAAACTTAAATCTCAGGTGTTTACGATGTAGCTGCCGCGTTCAAAATATTTAAGTAGCTGACTACACGACGACAATTGAAGCCAACAGCATTTGTAGTCGTGTAGCCTGCTGTTGTCTAAGTATTTATAGCTTAATTCGCAAAAAAATTTTTGATTAATAAGAGACTTATAAAACAAATCTTTGTATGAAAATTTGTTTTATTAATCTGTTGTAAGTCAGAAAATTTTTTTATGAATTAAGGCAATAAACACTAAATTTCAGTTAACAATTTGCAAATCGGTAACGCTGATATTTTGTAAAAACTTACAATTTATTTGCCGTAAATTTATATGAAGACTTAATTTCGGCTAAGAATATCCAAATTGGCAACGCTGCTACTCAATAAAAACTTAGCATTTATTAAGCGTAGTATGCAGTTCTCACTGAAATTCAGGTTTGGAGTTTTGCATTTATTTCTACACGGAAAAATAATCGTGTAGAATTTTATACAGAATTTTGTTTGCACACACACAAATTTATATATTTTTTAATTTACAACACACAAAAACACTAAAAATTAATTACAATGTACGAAAAGCTAGAAATGTCAAAAATTCCGTGGCCAAACAATTGTCTGAACATTAATTTTTGTTTCAGTTGACGGAAAAAATTCTCCACTTATTGTTATAACATGCCTGTAATAGACAATAAATGCCAAAATTCCGTGTACTTTTCTTTTGGAACTGCGTACTAGTAAACGGAAATTTCTTTAAGAAATTTACCAACCTGAATTTCAGTTTGTTTTTTTTACACATACTTCTTATGGCAGCCTGAATATCATTTAGAGCTGCATACTACGCTTTAAAGATAAATTTCTATGTATATACATTAAACCGACTCGACTTGTATGAAGATGAAAAATGTGTTTTTGTTACCCCTATGATATTAAAGACCGGTCTTTTTAATGAGGACTCTTAAAATATTTGAGGGGTTTAGCTATGACCACCCATGAGCTGGACCGTGTCTAAAAGATGTCTATTTTTACAGTTTTTTGCATGTTTTGGTATTTTCTCCTAAAACAACTTATGAAAAAAATTACATCGTTTGAAATTAAACTTTATCATTCATAACATCAACAATGTGTTATTCCATAAAAACCGCGTTTTTTAACGTTTTTATTACAGGTGCTACTTATATTAAAATACATTTTTTTTTGTGTTATATAATTTGAGGCATTGTGTATTTATTTGTGTTTCTAGTTATTGCAAAAGTTCACAAGTTTCTAAGCACAGAAACAAATAATCAATGCCTCAAATCAAATAATTCCTTAAAAAAAAGTAAAATTTATTTTAATACAAGTAGCACCTGCAATAAAAACGCTTAAAAGTCGTGTTTATATGGAATACTGCATTGCTGATGATATGAATGGTAAAGTTTAATGCACCTTGAAGAGATCTTTCAAACGATGTAATTTTTTTATATGTTGTCTTGGGAGAAAATACAAAACTATGTAAAAAAAACTACAAAAATACAAATTTTTAGACACTGTCCAGCTCACGGGCGGTCATCGCTAGACCCCTCAAATATTTTAGGAGTCCTCATTAAAAAGACCGGTCTCTAATTTAAGAGGGGTCACAAAAACACATTTTTCATCATCATACAATTCGAGTCGGTTTAATATACATATGTATAGAAATATATAAACAGTAATTTTCAGCTAAGAATTTGCAAATCGGCAACGCTGATACTTTGTAAACATTTACAATTTATTTGCCGTAAATTTATATAAAGACTTAATCATATAAAAATAGAAACACAATACATAGAAAAAAACATTTGCTTGTATCCATAACAATTGTTAAGATCGAAGATTTTTGTTCACAATATTTTTCCTACAGTTGCTCATACTCATATATGAATAAAATTCATATATGAGCGTCTAAAATAGAACACTGCATGCGTGCACTTGTATGAAAAAAAGTTTTGCCTTCAATTTCATGTTTGTGTAGCAGAAAATAAAACAAATTAGCGCATACATGAAAATGAAAAAAGCCAAATGTTGTTTAGTCCTCTCACTCTGTTTGAGGAGAAACAGAAAGATTTTCGAAAATGGGAGGAGGAAACTTGCTCCACCCCCATTCATAACTATGTAATTTTTGAACCGATTTTCAAAATTTAAAGGGGGTGACTGCAGTTTTGTTTTTTCGAAAATAAGTTGGGAAATTTGCTGCAAACCCTTCTTGCAGGTTGGTACCATAATTTTCTCCAAAATCTGTGCGGGATTCCCCCTTTCCCCCTGAAATATTGATTATCGCATAGCTCCTCCATTTATGGACCGACTTCCGAAATTTTTTTTTGTTTGAAATGGTACGAAATTTGGTGGGGCAAGTCTTCCGCGCTTCCACCCAAAATATTTATTAGCGCACAATTCCTCCATTTGCATACCGATTTTCAAAATTGTTTATATGAAAGGCCATGAAGTATATTGCTCTTTGTACTGAAGTCGGTTTTTTTCCAGAATTATTTGATTTGCTTAATGACGTTTTCCAAAATATATCATGCGTAGACTGTTTTTTACCATCTACACACGTACACTGTGTGTGAGACTCACAGCCTACCAGATTGCGAAAAAACGCAGCGCAGCGCCGCTCTTTTTGTTCTTATTTGCGCTTTACGCAAAGAGCGGAGCCAATTTATTATTGCGCTTGCACCGCGTCAATTTTTTCGCGCTGCGCATAAATGGAGCAAGCGCAAAAAGAAGCATTTTTCTTAGCGTTTTTTTGCGCTGCGCTTTTTGTTGGTCTCGCAATGCGCAAAAAGAGCCAAAAGTAGTACAAAATTTTAAAAAAGCAATGGGTATTATTTCCACGGATGTTATTGCATGCCACCGTAGTTTTTTTAAACACACCGTGTAGCTGAGTCCAGGTACAAATCTCAAAACGAATATGGCAACAGTGGGATGACAGTACTAGTTCCGAGCTTCCGCCTGAAATGGGTCGGTAGTGCAGTTCACACGTCCCGTTTAGGGACAGGGCCGGAAGTTGGGTCGGTAGTGCAGTTCGCACTTCCGGCTTAGGTGCTGGACTGGAAGGTGGGGCGGTAATGCGGTTTATATTTCCGCTACCGGTATGTACCGGATGTTGGGTCAATAGTGCGGTTTGTACTTCCAGTTTTGGACTGGACCGGAAGTTGGGTCGATAGTGCGGTTCATATATATCCGGTTCTGGCCTGAACTTGAAGATGGGTCGATAGTGCAGTTCGCACTTCCATTTTAGGAGCCGGACAGAAACTTGAGTCCGTAGTGCGGTTTATATTTCCGGTTCCGGTCCAGAAACTTTACCTGTCTAGGGGCATCATATTTGTATGGGATCAAGAATAAAAAAGTAAAGCAGAACGATATAATGCTACAAATGCAAATGTCTTAGAATTATGTCACTACGAAAGATGTATTTTGCAGCACGGAATAAACTCAAATTAACCACTGTTGGTAGAAAAAAGAGCATGCGCAATGCGCCGTTCAATATACGCAATGTGCTTAGCAAAGCGCTAGACATGTATAAGTCGTATAACTGACAATTTTGTCCTTTTTTAACTAGTATCGTTAATAGTCTCGCTACAACTAGTAACATGACTCTCCTTTTTTGAATAGTATCATTACAACTAGTAATATGACTGTCCCAAAGCGTATCTAGTTACATGGGTTTCTATTTAGCCGCGAAGCATTTACACAACCACAGAATAAGAAAGTGTATGTTTTGACACCACCCGGTTGGCCATGTCTTTCAGACATCTTGCAAGACAGGTGCACGACAATGTTAAAACGTCGATCACCTGTTGGTTACAGCTCAAACAGATCAGTGAGGACATTTTCGAACAAATGGCCGCTAAGTTCATACATGACAACAATAGCGACACTGACTATAATATTTTCATTAATGGCCATGTAAATAAATGCCATTGATCCCCATTAGTGATATTTTTTTAACAAAAAAAAAAGCGAATATGTCGCCTATTATTTCGTCAGTGACTAGGTATCAGTATCGTTTATCTTGTCGCCAACCATTACATATCGACAATGTCACCTATTTAATCATAGAACGTTTTTCTTTCCTGTTTGTTTTCTTTTCATTTAAAGTATTGACTGATTTAGCTGGCATTCGAATTGAAGCTGCATGTTTATAAGCTTTCGCGCTTATCGCCCTGCTGCTGCGCCACATAAAACATCGACAATAAGAGGCCAACAAAACATGACAATCACTGACAGTTTCTATAGTATTTTCATTAACGACTATGTAAATGACAACATCCTCAGATATGACAACATCCGCAATTTTGCTCAATTTTAGCAAGCAGGAATGTATCAAAATGATTCAAACTGGTGACGGGCTGACCGACAATGTCCACAAGAAGTTCGTTTTCTGTATAGGAAGCGTATTGTTTTTCGTTTTAACGACATTGTACAAAATTTTAAATTAAATGTTGCAAGACTAGCTTGCGGAAAATATTCAACTAGATTGATGCATGACCAGTTGAGTAGCTTTTCTTTTACGCAGTCTTTAAGTACGGTTTCTGTTAGATTGTCTTAAAGTAAACTGTAATCGACATACATCGTGCATGACAAATGAAGGGAGGTGGGGAAAAACGACTTCAGTCCAGTTTTTTAACAAAACGAGCTTTTAGCGCCATCTAGTTGCATTGTGGAAGTACTATAATATGACTGAGTCGAAAAATGGCTATAGTGACTTGAGTCCATAGAAATAAGCATATGAACATCCACCCTGCTGGGGAAAAACGACGTGAGTCCGAGCGCACCATGGGAAGAACGTCTTCAGTCGTTTTATTCCATTTTCATTTTGTGTGAACTACAGTGATCGGCGATTGCATCACCCACCCTGTTCTTCGATTGCATGACCCAATCCGTTCATCGATTGCATCACCCACCCTGTTCTTCGATTGCATGACCCACCCCGTTCTTCGATTGCATGACCCAATCTGTTCATCGATTGCATCACCCAATCTGTTGTTATCAATCTTATTTTCTCGTGTTTTGTTCTAGTTCATATGTCGTACCGTACCTTTCACTTTCTCTGTATACTTTACTGTTTTTGAAACTTGTGCGATTGTGAAGTATTACAGTGCAATGGACAGTGACAGTGACTTGTTTGTGGCCAGTGAAGAAGAGATAGGACCGTCGAGCAGTGGAACGAAAAAAAAGAAAAAAACAGGAAGGGTTAGAGATGTAATGAAAACCTTGCGAGCTACCACCCACGAACTTGGGCCTGACTGCCGGTGTAAACGATTTCACTGTTTCACTTCGATTTGTGAGCCAGAACGCCGAAGAATAATACGCGAATTTAACGATTTGGGGGACACCAATGCTCAAAATGCTTACCTTGGTGGTATTATAACTGTTCTCCCAGTCATGCGACGACGTCCACGAAAGAATGAAGATGAGGCACGAATTAATACTGCTTCATTCAGCTATCGATTTAGGATTAGTGAGAATGGAAAAGTCCGCGATGTAACAGTTTGTATAAAGGCTTTCATATCCTTGCACGGAATTACAGATCGACGAGTCAGGTATGTGAGATTCCCTTGTTCGTGACGGAAAATCGCCAACTGACAAACGCGGAAAACATGACGTACGTCCACATAAACTAAGCGATGAGACCAAGGGAAAGGCGATTGACTTCATCAAAAGTCTGAAGGGCCATAAATCCCATTATTCATTGAAGGAATCGAGTAAAGTATATTTACCTGATACTCTAAATATATCTAAGCTACACAGAATGTATATTGAGCAGAACCCCGATCAAAAAATGCAGTATGAATCGTTCCGCTGCATATTTGAAAATAATTTTAATATTTCATTTGGTTATCCGCGCAAGGATACATGCAGCACCTGCGATACAATGAAGGCTGACATTTTTTCTCTAACTGAGAAATCGAAATCAAATCTGGATGGTCCGGACAAAGAGAGGGCACAGCAAGAGCTAGACAATAAGCTAAGAGAAAAAGAACTTCATCTTAAGAGAAGTGGGGGCTTCTATAAGCTGAAGAAATCCTATCGCAAACGCTGTATGAAATCGAAAAGCATGGAAGCGATCACAATGGACTACCAAAAAAACCTACCAAACATAACAACGAACGACGTATACTACAAACGTCAGTTGAATTTTATTAGCTTCAACATCCATGTTTTATCGAGTTGGCAAGCTGTATTCTACACTTACGACGAAGCTATTGCTCGAAAAGGAGCTGACGACGTGTGTTCAATGATGTACCACTTCTTTTGCTACATTTTGCCAATGGAGGCTATGGAGCTGGCAATTTTTTGTGACTCATGTTCTGGGCAAAACAAGAACTTTACAGTTATACGATTTTTACACTATATGGTTGTGCAAAAGAAACGATTCGAAACAGTGAAGGTTTTATTTCCGATACGTGGACATTCCTACCTTGAATGCGATCGGAACATGTCTCTCATTAATCAAAAAACATATACAGAGACGCCAGATGACTGGAGGGAAGAATTCAAAAGCTGTCGTGTAAAACCAAACCCATTCCAAGTAATCGACTGTGGACAAAATTTTGAATTTCTTAATTGGACGGCCTTTCTCTCTTCACTATACGCAGCAAAATGCCCCTTCCCTACCCGACCGGTCAGAATGCTGAAAGTCGAAAATGAAAACCCCAGCAAGATTTTCTACAAGGGAACATTCACAGGCATTTACCAACAATCTCCGTTGTTTGCGAAAAGCACATCAAGAAAGATAAAGACAAACACAGCTGTGATGTTGACCAAATTGTACCCTGACCAGATACCTATCAAAAAGGCAAAGTGGGATGATTTACAAGCTCTTACATCATTCCTTGTAAGACCAGAAGCTAAGTACTTCTACAGACGTTTGACATATCTCAATCAACCAGAAGAAAGTGAGGACGAATACGTTGATGACCCACCGATTGACGCCTAATGCCAGGGAAAAGTGACATCAGTCCGTATATTTTAGAGAATATTTTGAAATTATTGTGGAAAATGTCATCTGAAACTTATTTTGCTTTGTACGAGTTGTAATAAATATATTTCTGATCAAATGCTGATTTTTGAATATTTTTTTCATGAGTCTGAAGTACTTTTTTTAGTTGGGAAACTTTAAATTTGATTTTTCTCAAATTCCATTTGGCGTGACTTAGGTCGTTCTTCCCCAGCACCCTTCAAATGTCGAAATTTCCTTAAGTAGTCGTTGATGAAAGTGTAATCTACGACTAGTTAGCCCACCGGGAACTGATTTAAACATCCCACTTGAACAAGACTTTCGATAATGATATCGACTCGAAATTTTTTAGATTCGCGAGCCAATATCGAACAATTTTGTTTCAAAATTTCTTGGCTTTAGTGAGCATTTGTTTATATCGAATCTTTGGTCAAGTGGGATTCTTCTTTCTCCCTTAATTTCATTTATGTGTGTGATTCGTCGACTTTATTACATGAACATTTATGATGATGAAGAAGATGGTTCAACCATGTGTGTTTGTGTTTTGTTGTGTTAAATACTGCAACAGCTTTTATACATATGTGTTTTTTAGATGCACTTAGACTTTTATTGAAGTAATTACATTTCTTTCTTTTCTGCTGTTGGTGCTCTTAAACTAAAGTAATTTATGATCAGTGAAGTGAGTTTAACTTAAAATTAGTTTATATACCTAAGTAGACCACTACTATTTTGGAACCCTATCGAAGTCCCTTCATTCCCAATTGGTTATTCCGTCGATTGATATTTGTTGACCCGTCAATCAGAGTCTCGTGCTCTTACCAGCTTTTGCACTAAGCTTTAATGCTTTTTAGCTGCTCGATTCCTTTCTTATCACTGAGTCCTCGCACTCCATCCTCGTACATATCCCATGGCACCACGTTCAATACTTTTAAGCTGAGGTTCACAGTTCAATGCTTCACAGATATTTGCATACAACAAGAGCTGAAAACTCAGCCTTTTCTAAGCACAGTCTGTACGGCACCATCTTCATATCACCTTCTTAGATTTAGATAATAAAACCACTGTTAATTTTTTACTCTAATCATTCTATTCCCCAGTTTAATTTTAGATTGTGGTCAAAAAATAAAATCTCGTAGCAGGACCATTTTCTCGCTAACTTCTATTGCACAGAAAAAAGACTTTTTAAATACAATGACTTTTTTTTGTAAATACAATAAAAATATTACTTCAACTACTTTTGTACATTTGCAACCTAAGAAAATATAATCAACTCATTTATTTTTAATTAAAATTTTTGTTTTATTAACAACTAGCCCCATCCGGTGTGCGTCGCTACCCCATTGTTGTGCAGATATAGGAAAATGAATAATGAGCTGGTAAGGAGGGTATCCGTCTCGACCATCTGATATCCTCAAGGTTTTGCTGGAAATTGCATTTTATTCTAAGAGTAGCCCACGATCTGTTGATATGGAAATGTTAATAATTCCTTTTTATGGGGGGTACCCGTCTTCCACTCTGATATTCGCAAACTTTTTTTTTAAATTGTAATTTGTTCTAAGATTAACCCACATCAAATTTTGAGAGCTTCACTATTGTAGATTTGCTGATATAGGAATATTAATACATAATTACTTTGAATGATGATACCCTTTTGCCCCCTCCGAAACTCCCAAGATTTCGCTAAGAATTTCACGTTATCCTAGCGAGCCTCACTCTTATAGCTTTGAACATAAGAGAAAACTGGTAATTACCTTGTATGGGAGGTACCCTTCTCCCCCATCTGATACCACCAAGATTTTAATGGAAATCGCTATTTGTTCTAGGAGTAAGATCTTCACGGTTGTAGTAGTGCTGATATTGGAATATTAATAATTATTTTGTATCAGGAGTAATCGTTTCCCAGCTCATATGCCCACAGGATTTAGCCGAAAATCGAACGTTATTCTAGGAATAACACACATCAAATTTAGATAGCTTTACTCTTATAGTTGTACAGATATAGGAAAATGAATAATTACCTTATACCCACTGATACCCCCAAAGATTTTTCTAAAAATTACAATTTGTTGTAAGATTGGCCCACATAAAATTTTGCTAGCTTCACTATTGTAGTTGTGCTAATATAGGAATATTAATAATTACTTTGTATGGGGGGTACCCGTTTCTCTCCTCCTACGCCACCAATATTTTGCTGAAAATTGAATGTTATTCTAAGAATAACACACATCAAATTTAGGGAGCCTCACTCTTAGAGTTGCACAGATAGAGGAAAATTAAGAATTACCTCTTATGGGGGCTACCCCATAAATATATTTATTTATCATAAGATATTAAATCAATAATAGAAATAATAGATTATAGCAAATAAATTAATAGTAAATAAATGAAATCAATAAAATATTTATTTGGGATACAATTTTTAGTATCAAATAGAAAAATTGCAAAAAAATTTTTTAGAAAATCAATATTTTTTGAGCTCAAATGATTCCAAATTTATATTTGCATAAATTAATGCGAAATGAACTGTATATACGTAACCTAAAAATTCTTGTTTATGCTGACTTTAGACGACATGTTTTTTACATATGGCTTGTTAGGTGTGTGAGACACATGTAACTTCGCATGTTTGTCAAAATTGTCAATTTACAGACGGTTTATAATATTTGCTTTCACACGTACATGTGCAATTACATCTGACATAGCCTCTGAGTGTTCACAACAGCTGAGTTTTTGCACAATTTTCGTAAATATATAAAGCGCTCTTTGCTTTTTAATGTTTTTTCAGCCAAACAACACTTTTGATAATTTAATACAGCTGATGTCAGATGCCTTGTCAGATGAAAATAGAACACACTCTAATTGAAAATTTTTCATCTGACTTTGCTTCTGTAAATGTCATCTGACAATGTTTCATATGTTTCACACGGCATGTATCACTTTTGCAGTGGGAAATTTGACAAGTCAGATGTAAAATACATGTCGTCTAAAGTCAGCATTAAGAATACCAATTTTGTAATATACTTTTTGTACAACTAATACACGTAATCTCAACAAATAGGTATGTATCTGATACGTAAATTACACATTAGATATTAAAAAACTCTCAATTGAATAAATTATGTATGTATTACAAAATACTTTATTACGTAATAGCTACATATATACAAAAGTTTGAATATTTTACGAAAACAGTAATTAAGAAAGTTATTTAGAAATTTTTGCATAGATATTTCGTGTATTATTGCAAGTAATAAACTCGATTTTGGCTAGTGAGAATTTTAAAATCGCTGTGTAAAATCAGGGAAATTAGATTAAGCTAATGCTAGCAATTTTATACTATATTAATTTGTAATTGAATTTGTAATGAAACAACAGTTAAGTTAAGAGAAATAAACAAAATTATAATGATAAATACACTTTATCCTAACTCGACTTAACTGTTATACCTTGTGACCACAGATATACCTTTTATATTACTTTGTGAAGGGTATATAAGATTCGGCACAGCCGAATATAGCACTCTTATATATAGGCTCTATACTTGGGCCTCTTCTCATCTGCCTTTATATCAATGACTTGCCTGATATTTCTATTGACAGTAAAATCCATATTTACGCTGACGACGTGCAGCTCTATAAAAGTTGCAATGTCGGAAATATTGATGCCTGTTTTAGTGAAATCAATGATGATTTGGAAAAGATTAATATCTGGGCAAATGTCAACGGATTTTGTATCAACCCAGCAAAATCTAAAACAGATGGATCTTTTCACATTCCCCAAATAAAAATCAGCAACTACGTTATTTAGTTTGTGTCCTCTGCATCCAATCTTGGAGTTGGTTTTAATGATAGACTTACCTGGTCTGATCACATTAATGATGTCGTTGGTAGAGTTTACATATATGGCATGCTTCGGAATTTGTGGGCTATTAAAGATTCAACTACATTTGTTATTCGTATGCTATTAGCCAAAACATATCTTATACCGTCGCTCTTATACCGTTGTGAAATTTTTGCAAACTGCGACAGTAATCACCAAAGTAAACTTAAAGTTGCATACAATAACACTGCCCGTTATATTTTCCAAATAGGCCGTCGTGAGCGTATATCGTCTTTTTCTTATCAGATCTTCCACATAAAATTCAAATACCTTAGCCTTCTGCATAAAACAATTACATCTAAACAATCGGCATATTTACATAATAGAATTGTATTTGATAGATCTAATCGAGGAAGGAAGATAATTCAGCAAAAATACAAGAGCCTCCTATCACAACGATAATTTCTAATTTATGTTCTTTACATAATCAATGAACTGTTTGTTTGACTTTTATTTCGGACGCAAATGCCAGAAAAACGCTAGAAAAACTGAAAAAACAACCCCGATTTGAGTGAATCAATTCGCAAATGTCGTTGCGTTAATTCTCATTAGTTTTTTATAGAGTCTTTAGATAAACATCCAGGCTTGAACATATTTAAGAAAGTGAAATTTCATAAATGCTTAATGGACGATGATGATGATGATGACCTAGAAAAAAATTTTGTTTGATATATTACAAAAAATCCAGTAAATATTTTTGTTTGATTAAGTAAACTATTTTGTTTAATAGTTGTTAGTATTTTTAGACTAATTGGTTTATAGATTCAGACAAAAATCTTGTTTGATATTTTTCAGAAAATCCAGTAAATCTTTTCGTTTGATTTAGTAAATTGTTTTATTTACAATTTGTAAATATTTTTAAACAAATTGTTTTATAAATTCAAACACGATTTTTTTCAATGAAATTGTGCCTACACAAAATATTTACTATTTCATTGAATTCCTTTAGAGAAAATGAAATTTAGTTTTATCTGTATAGTTTGGAATAACTTACCTCATAATATTCAAAATATAGGCAACGTCAATATGTTTAAAAGAGATTTATCTAAAGTCTTTATGTAATTTCATATTTTCAGGCATCCTGTTACAATATACTTCATTGCTTTTTTCTTCGCTCATTGTATTCTTCTTTCTGCTTCTCCCAACAAATAATTCTTAAGATTTATACTTTCAGCTTAATAATTATTTTTCATTGTGTTTCGTTATTCAATTGCTAGTAACCAATTATTGTTACGATTTAATTATATATAAACTTTTATATTAGTTTTGTTTTCTTAGTCTCATTCCTGTATGATTTCTTACATATTGCTTAGAGTTCCCGTTATGCAAAATAAACAGTTATACCAACGTTAAAAAAAGCAAAAATATTTTTCTAATTTCACAGAAAAAATATCATCAAACTGCAACTTACAATTTCAATTGTTAATATGTAATTTAAATTCAAACATATATTTTGTTAATATAAAAAATTGAGTTGTTGATACGACAAATACAGAAAATTTTTTCAACAAACTGAACTAACCAAATTTTTTGTTATGTATTGTGAAAAAAACTAGCAACCATCATTGTCGATATAACAAATGAATGCGCACACGTAAATGAAAATCAAGAAATTTTTTTCAACAAACTGAACTAACCAAATTTTTTGTTATGTATTGTGAAAAACATTAACAATCACCATTGTTGATATAACAAATGAGTACACTCACGTAGATGAAACAAAGCAAATCACGCTTTGTGTGTATTCATTATTTGCGTATTTAATAACGAGTTGCTCTATAGCTGAGAGGCAAGAACGTTAGCCTATTAGTCCAGAGGTCCCCGGTTCGATTCCGCCCAAAGACATTTAGTGTTTTTCGCAGACAAGCAAAAAGTCGCTTAGAGGATTGTGATTGTATAAAAAATATTGTTAATACAACAATTATAATTGTTAAAATTTGTTCGGTAAATCAACAATTCACATTGTTGATATAACAATAATCCTAATTGAATTAAATTTGAAATCAACAAAAAATATTTTTAAAAAAAGTGTACAGATTTTTCTTTAACTTACAATTTCGTAATTGTATTTACAAAAATCGTGGTAGGCTCAAAATCAATTAATTATTTAATTGGTATAACAAAAAAATTATTTGTATTTACAAATTTTTTTTTTCTGTGTTCCAACAACTTTTATATTAGTAACATAGGGTGTATTTTCGTTATATTTTTTCTATTTTATCTAAGAAATGAGATATTTTATCGCTGTAAAAAGTACCCTAAGTTTGAACCATACCGAATTTCATGAAAATCCATTCAGTGGTTTTTGCGTGCAGCGTGTTCGGACATACATACATACATACAGACAGACAGACAAAAATTCCAATATTTGGTGTTTTATTCTCTACATCGATGACTGTTTACCCCACCATAAAAATTTTCAAAAAATAATTCATGTATAGACACGCCCCTTTTACAGTTTATATACCAGGGGTGCTTCGCTACCCCATTGTTGTGCAGATATAGAAAAATTAATTAACTCATTTAAAAACAACCATAAAATTGGTTAGTTTTTTTTTGGCGAATTTTTGCGTTTTAGCGATTTTTTCATTTTGGAGATTTTTCGTTTTGACTTTTTTAATTCTGGAATTTTTTAGTTTTAGAGATTTTTAAAAATTTCAAGAGTTTGCCTCATACGGTTTTCAAGATAGAGCAATCTGTTTAAGCTACATAGTCAAAATTACATTAACAATCAGAACACCCTTTAGTTTTTGTTGTGTTAAATATTCTACAGACTACACTAACTTTGAAAATTTCGAGAGTCTATGTAAAAGTGTCTGTATATTACATTAGTATTTCAACAAAGCCATAAAAAGAACCTTTTCCAAAAAGTAACTTTTCAAAAAGTAACAATTTTCAAAGGAGTTCCATTTTCAAAAAGTACCCTTTCCAAAACTCATTTTTCAAAAGGTACCATTTCTAAAAACTACATTTTCAAAAAAGTAGGTTTTCGAAAAAGTACCTTTACTTTAAAATATAAACAGTTAACAAAAGAAGTACCAAAATTTACCCTTTTTCGGGCCCTAAATGTACAAATTTCAAAAAAGGTACAAAACACATATCCACTCATCTTATTATGACGCTTTTGGAATTTTCTGTCTACCTTTCTTAGATTCGGAGATATAAGAACACCGAGTTTACCCATTTTTACCCCTTTTAATCCCGTTAGAATTAATGTTTTCAAAAATTCGTTCTGAGAGAATATATACAAACATATGCATTCAGTATGTATCAATGTGCATAAAAAATAGTTGTATGGAAAAAAGTACCAAAAAGGGCTACCAATTTTATCCATTATATATTTAAATTTGAAAAAACACAAAACCGTTTTGAGGCTTTTTAATGAGAGAAGAATGAATTTCAAGTTTAGTTTCTAACTTTATTACTTTAGGAGATAAACTGTTAATAAAAAAAGTACCAAAATTATATTTTCAGCCATTTCAGACACCTGTCCGCTCATTTTTCTATCTTATTATGATGCTTTTATAATTTTATGTCTAGCTTACTTAGATTCGAAGATATAAGGTTACCGATTTTACCCGTTTTTACCTCTTTTAGTCCCCTTAGAATTAAAATTTTCAAAAATCCTTTCTTAGTGAAAATATACAAACATATTCATTCACTACCCAGTAAAAAAAGACGCTCCAAAAAAGTCATGAAAATGTAGAGTTTGCGATCCGGAAGTAGTGCATATTTGGATCATTTCTAATGATTTTTACATAGGGTTGTCATTGCAAGAAATTCTCTTTTTCGATTCCTAATCACCGCATTGGAAGTGAAGTTAAGAAATATTTCCTTTTTTGGCGTTCTATATTAATATTTTTCTCCAGGTAAAAGAGTACAAAGTTACACATTTTCGCAACTTGTTTCTTTTTATACGAATTTACACGCAAAATGGTGTTTTTATGTAAATTTCAGTAAATAACTGTTAATTTTTAGACGAAAATTAGTTCATAAATTTCTTTTAAAAAAAATCGAATTTTTAAAAAGCATGGTGGGTATTTTTTAAAAATATAAAGGAATTACATATTTTTGTGTGACTAAAATAAATTTTGACTTGCTTTTCTACTAATTATCTGCACTTTTGAATATCGATTCTTTGGAAGCAATGAAAATGTAGTTCCTCAAAAAGAACTTCCAATTTTTTTACTGAAATTGATATAAATAATTTGCATAAAAAATAGTTATATTGAAAAAAGTACTAAAAAGAGCTACCAATTTTACCCTTTATATATACGAATTACAAAATAGTACCAAAACATGTTTGAGGGGTTCGTAAGGATAGAAGAATGCATTTTAAATTTAATTTCTATCTTCATTACTTTAGGAGATAAACGGTTAACAAAACAAGTACCAAAATTATATTTTTAACCTTTTTCGGCCCCTAAATGTAAAAATTTCAAAAAAGTACCAAACACCCATCCGCTTATTTTTTGATCCTATTATGCTGTTTTTGGAATTTTATGTCTACCTTAGTTAGATCCGGAGATATAAGGTCACCGAATTTACCCGTTTTTACCCCCTTAAGCTGTGTTCTCACTATGTGTATTTGCCATATGGAATGTCACATTTTCACATGGTAAATTTGTACATATAGTCTGAACCCCTTCAAACAATAGCCTGTGTTATTTCTCTGTGTACAGTACACATGATTTAGAACGAGTTCTATTTTCAAGTGACAAAGCATCTGACATCAGCTGGTTCTTAATAAAGCAATTGTTTGCGGACGAGAAAATGAAACAAAATAATTATTAAATTAATAAAGTATTAAATTAAATAAAATAAGTATAAAATTAAATAAAAGAAGTATACATAATAATAAAATAAGTATAACCACTCGGCTGTTTTATGATTGTTTTGCTTTATAGGTTATGTCAAATGTACGTAACATACCGACAGTTGAACACCAAAATTATAAACCTTATGTAAACCGCAAATTTTGACATACACATGAAATCACATGTGTATAAAAAAGTGACATTCCATAAGGCAAATACACATAGTGAGAACACAGCTTTACCGTTTGAATTTCCCAAAACCCCGTCTTAGTGGATCTATACATCCTGAGAGGAGCCCACATACGAAATTTCAACTCTCCAGCTTTAGTGGTTTGGGCTGGGCGATGATGAATCAGTCAGTCAGTCAGTTAGTCACCCAATAACGTTACTCTTTTATATATATAGATAGATAGAAGATTTGTAGATAAATAATATAAATAAACAAATGCAATGAGAGTAATTCAGAGCCGGAAAGCACCTTCTGGTTCCTAAATAATTAAATGTGTCTTTGTTACGATTAATTTCTAAATGATAATTTCTGAATAATCCACATTCAATCTCAACATAAGTTAACTTTTATTACTATTTAAATTTTAAATAGTAAAAATAGATAAATTAAGTTTAAAAAACAAAACTAAGGTTATGGCCGTTACAGAAGTAGTTTTTTTCCACCATAAAAAGAAACGCAAATGACATGCAATGGCAACAACTAAAATTATAATAAAAACAACTTAGCATGAAAGAAAAATATGTTGTTTTAAACTATGTACATATGTACATACATATATAGTTATAAATAGGCATTCTGGTGGAAAACTGTATTTAAACAGTAAAGGCAATAAATAAAAAAGCTTTAGAAACAAAAGTAATTAGCGATGGTAATACATCAGCAAAAAACACAGACAACAGAAGTGAAGAAATTAAAAGGGAACTGAATTGGTTTTTGTTACTTGTGTGTCTAACCTCCAGTTTTTGACTCAGCAATTAAATATTTATTTAGTTGATTTTCATATAAATTTAAATTGTAATTAAACACAACTTCTGTTTTTCAGTCGTATTTAGTTGTTCTTATTTAATTGTGACAAAAATATGGTAGCACCATCAACTATTATAAATTTCCCATAAATTTCCTAAAAAAGCAGCTGTTCAATATAAACAAAGCAAAATCCAACAAATATATATTTTTCTTCATGCAAAAAATAAGAATAATCAAGAGTTTCTGCAATGTTTTAAAATAATATAAACAGCTTACAAAATCACAAAAAGACAAATATACCCAAAGAAAGCCCAAATTTTACGCCAACAAAAGTTGAATTTTCAGCGGCCACAATTTGTTTGTTTGCACAAGAACAACAAGCGGTCAAAATCATATGGTAATTTATAAAACTTAAATCGAATTTAAGTGTACAAGATTGGTGTTATAAGTTATATTTAAATGTGATCTATAAAAATGAGTTTTCTATTTAAATAGAAATTAAGTTTAAGAACAATTTAATTATTAAGCCAGAAACTGGAGCTAAGATTCACCTAAATGATACAGATATAAAGTGAGGAGCAAACAAACGAAGCATAAAACTAGAGAAAATTATCTTAAATTGCATAAATAAATCTTTTGAAATTCTAGGTAACCCAGAATCCACAAATCTTGAACAGTTAACAGCTCAACAGCAATTACAACAGCAGCAGCAACAACAACAAGCAGATAGTTTCAGTTCTTATGTCAAAAATCGTGGACAAAATAATGCTGTTTATGGTGTGGGCTCATCCACAATAGAACAAAGTGGGCTCTATATGCCTCATGTGGGTCAGGATATTACTAATAATGTTTATACAGCGCAGCAACAACAAAATATTTTATTACCACCCCCTCCTCCACCACCACCAGCTCCAGTAAATTCCAATTGGCAGCAACAGGCAATACTCAATCAACAAAAGCAGCAACAACAACAACAGTTTGCAATCCAACCAATGCCACAAAAACAGCTACAGCAAACAGTGCCTGAACTCTCAGCTTCGTATAGGGGGCAAAATGAAGCCATTCAAACTCAGCAACAACAGACGCAAATAGCAAATACGGTGTCTCTGCAGCAAAAACAACAACCTGCCCCAAATCTGGTGCCTTCTTTAATACAGCAACAACAGCCACTATCGAAAACTCAACCGGTCTCTCTAAATGGAGCAATAAATGGTGAACAAAAATTCGAAGATTCTGATGAATATGAAGATTCGGAAGAAAAATCAACGGAGCCACCCAAAAAGGTGATTTTAAATAATTTAATTTGAAAAATATTTTTGGCTTATTTTTCGACCTTTCTTGATATTGAAGTGTTTTAAAAAATGGGCTTGAGGTCACTTTTTTATTAAAAACGGTATAAAAACTTTATACCGTAGTGTAGCTTCTTCAGGATAAATGAATTAGTAGCAAGTAATAATAAGATTTGAAAACAACAATACATGCAACAGTAACAAAATCAAAATAATTTTTGTACTTTCATACATGGTGAAATAAGTATACAGGTGACCGCATAATGGAAACAAATACAACAATACAACAAAAAAATAGATGATGCTTCTCAAAAATATATACGTGCTGGACGTGGATTATGCACAAAACTAGCAGAGCAAAAAATAATCAGCTGACGTTATGCTGCCACCTGTATACTTATTTCACCATGCTTTCATACAAAGGCGGGAAAGAGAAAAATTAATTTAAACCATTTATAAATTACTTATCGAAACTGTTATTGCTTGTTGCATTGTTGTTTTGAAATCTTATTTGCTTAATTCACAAAACATCTTGTATCGATTGTATTATTGTATTAAATACAATAGTGTAAAATTTGTTGTTGGTAATTTTCATATAAAATTGAAATACACTTTTACACTTTTATTTCATATGCAGGGGTGCCAGATGATTTTAACAAAAAATCGGCATATTTTCCAAATAGAATCGGCATTATCGGCACTTCAATTTTAAAAAATCGGCAAATTCAAAATACCCATTTTAAATACAATAAACAATATATTTATTAACAAAAAATAACACAACAGATCAATTCAGGATTAACTAATGTTTGTAACATATTAAATAACATAAAAATCAATGAAAATAAAATAGAAGAAGAAATTTCAATTGAATTGTTGACAAGGAAGCGGAACTCTTTGTTTGAGGAAATTCTAAAAACTTTGCCGAAATGTCTCAAAGAATTCTGTAGAAACTTTGAAGCATTTTCTGGGGAAATTCAAAAGGAATTTTCGATATGTTTGAACAATGTCGGAAAAACGTCTGACAAAACATCAGAAAATATCTGACAAAATTCGGAGCTAAAATTTGAAATTTATCAGAAATGTCGTATAAAATTCTCACATAAAACCAGAACGTTGTAAGACCTCTTTGACTCTTCTTCAGGCACATATTTTTCTGCTGCCAATGGCAGCTCATCAGAAAACATTTACACATATTTTATAAGTTTAAAAACTCAAACTTTTGTGCACAAACTATACGAGAAAAATTAGAACTAATTGAGTTATGCATTTTTAGTCAAACTGTTTGGTTTTTATCCAAAGTTATTTAATTAGTTTGGCTTAAGTTCATTTTTAATTTAATCTTTCGATTAAACTATTTTTTATTTAAAAAAGAAATTCTAAAGCATGTGAATATTAAACATTCAAAGAAAAATTTTTGGATGTACGGAGGGTTGAACTGACAGCTGTTTCGTGATTTTCAAGTCTACTCGTCAGAGTCCTTTACCTACACTACCACTGACAGTGGCAACAATGAAAAAGCAATGAAAAAGCTTAAAATTGTTGAACATGCCAATAAAAGACAGTTAGTGAAGTTCCGAACATTTAGTAAAAGTTCATTAATAGGTGCGACTCGCCACAAGATGGCGACAGTCTGTTAATTGAGCATACTAAAATTAGTAGGATTTTCGCTACAGTATTGTTGCCACTGTCAGTGGTAGTGTAGGTAAAGGACTCTGACGAGTAGACTTGGTAGTCACGAAACAGCTGTCAGTTCAACCTTTCGTACATACAAATTTGTCTTTGAATGTTCAATATTCACATGCTGTAGAATTTCTTTCTTAAATAAAAAATAATTTGATCGAAAGATTAAATTAAAAATGAACTTAAGCCAAACTAATTAAATAACTTTGGATAAAAATTAGAACTATCACAAAAACTTAAATCAGACAATGTGCAAAAGTGGCTGTAAAAACTCGTAAGAAGTAGAGCAGAAAATGTGCAGACTATTCTGTTAAATATCTTCTGTTAATATCAGAAAATTTGCAGAAACATCGTGCCAGAAAACTGCCGACTAATCTGTTTGATTGATTGTGTGGCAAAGTCTCAGATTTTAACTGACGTTAGACATGTCAGAAAAAATGTTACTGGGTAATTATAAATAAACCTAACTCTTTTTCTCTTTAGTAAAGCTAAAAGTCCATAACAGGCGTTACACACGGTAACGCGCTATAAGCGGCTGTCAAAAAATAGAATCAGTGTAAATGTATGTGACGAGTTACATAGCACAAAGCGTAAAACGCTTGACACGAAAAGTAGGATTACTTTCTACTTTTGTATGCGTCGCATGCGCCATAAAAATTACAGCTGTTTTTGTTAGCCTGTCATCCCTGGCTAACAATTATATTACATTTTCAATGTTATCGATAAATAAGTTTGTATGGTGGATTATTTTTTAAAATTTTTTTACAAAATAATAATAAAAAACCCCTATCGCAATAGAGTTTATAAATGTTTTCAAGAATAAAATACATTAAAATTAATTTTTTAACACAATTCTTTCATCAACAAAATTTTCATATTATTTATCGATTATTTTATGTATTAAGTTTCATCTCTGTTATGTTTATTAATTTTATCAATTTATAAAACAAGTGCAATGAATGAGAAGCTAATTAATGCAGTAAAAAATCACGAGCTTTCCGTCGATGGCTCCGACACAATTCGGCAAATTCCACATATTCTTGAAATCCTCCGCTATTCGTTCCCATTCGAACGTGTTTGGCAAAGACAAGTAAATTCCACTTAATTCCTTCCATATAACCTCACACGTTTCCAAAACGATCCGTCTTACTACGCTCACCGACATTTTAAATGTTAGCGAGAGGTACTGCCTACTTGTACCATGCGCTAAATAGCTGTATGGAAAAAAGTTATTACTTTATTCAATATTGTACTGACACAAATAAATTTACATTAAAGTCAAGAAGAGTCGACAATCTGTTGGAATAGCTCTCGCTGAGTTCTTCTCAAGATTATCCTTTAGAATGGTTAATAAGCATTCGAAGACGTCTGCAGATATTCTCGTTGCTATACGAAACTGCTCAACATCACGCTTTAATTTTAGGAAAGATGCCGCAAAAAAACCACTCACTTCCCGTTCCAAATACAAGGGACGCACCCAAAACCGTCTCGTTTTATTTTGTAGCTTTGAGTATACCCTTGTTGCACAAAATATTATATTTATAAAATCAATAAATTCCACAAATTCTTTTAACATTTCAATTTCAATTAACATTTTTGCAAAAATTATTTTTATTTGATAAAAATATTTACACTACAGCTGATCAAAACATAAACATTGGCGCACAAAAAGCGTTGCATGTAACTTGAATTTAGAAAGGCGTCTAAAGTATAAAACACACAAAACGCGTGCTATGGACTTTCAGCTTAAAAGCGCTGACTGATTAACAGTTGTAATTTTTTAATGTAACAGTGTATTCAAGGTGAATTAATTTTATCAGGTGGTGTTGATTCTAAAACAACTACAACATTACAATAACATTTGGCATCTCAGCCCCTATGTTAACGTATACAAATTTTGACATACGAGCATCTAATTTGCAGAAAAAAGTAGAGCAGCTGTGCTTATAATATCACCTGTATAAATCCACCTTGAGTGTATTGTATAAAATGAATAAATTATAATAAAACAAACAAAGTTACCTGATGTTAAGTGTTTATAAAAAAAATCGGCAGTTTTGGAGAAAAGTCGGTACTTTGATAATTTTGAGGTGAAAAATCGGCAAAATGCCAATAAATCGGCAAATATGGCAGGCCTGATTGAAAGACGTAAGCCCTAGGCTTTGTGTAAATTTTTATAAAGAAATTCTCACTTTCATACGAAAACTTTGATTTTGATGGTAACTGTAAATCACTAAGTTTAATAAATCCAAATATCGTAATGAAGAAAAAAATTACCACTATTTTTGATATTATTAGAAATTTCAGAATTTTATAGATTGAAAGTTCTTGCATTTGAACAAATATTCAAAAAGACTGAAATTACTTTATATAATTTTTGGCAAACAATGATTAACTCTTTTTGAGCTTTATATATATATATATATATATATATATATATATATATATATATATATATATATATATATATATATATATATATATATATATATATATATATATATATATATATATATATATATATATATATATATATATATATATATATATAATATATATATATATATATATATATATATATATATATATATATATATATATGTATATATATATATATATATATATATATATATATATATATATATATATATAAGATATAATATTATATCATTGTCATATATATAAGATATAATATTATATCTTTGTCATTTTATTGTCATTTTATCATAACATCTTAAATCTAAAAATCGTATTTGGAGATATTAACGATTTAATGTGAAATCTAGTGTGTTGAAGTTTTAGAAAATATGTTTAACCCAGGAAAAAGTTTCACTATTTTTTAAAGCAAAGTAGACTGATTTTTAAAAATATTTTCTTTGGAAGTAGATATGGGAGCGTGTCGTGTTTTTTCGTGTCTTGATACGAATACGCACGACTCAACGAGAAGTGTTCGTGACAGAAAATCTGATTTCGTTCGTATTCGGGTAGTTTCCTGTTGAGCAAGCTTGGCACGAAAAAACATGAAACGATTTTAAGATTAAAATACATATAAATTCAGAAGCTTGCCAAATAGTTATTAGATATATGTAGCTCAACTTTTTGATTATTATTAAGCCGCACAAGATTGTTGAGCGAAAATCTTGAAAAGTTACTGTTTCTCCACAAAAATATGTATATAAAAATACAAATAGAACATGAAACGTTAAAATAAAAGAAAAATATGTCTTTGAATAAAAAAAATTTATTTTTTTGTTTGTTTTTGGATTTGATTTAATGCGTGTTGTGTTGTTTTGAAAATTTTTGCCGTGCGTATTTCGTACGTTTTGGGCATCCCGGTATTCGTGTTCGGGTCGTGTTGAAAAATTTCCACACGCGCCCATCTCTATTTGTAAGTATGCTTTTTTCATTGTTTTGTGTTTAAGATGTTTTACAAAACGAAATTATAAAACTTATGCACTATGTAATTAGACTTAAGATTTTGTTGCGAAAGAGAGACTAGAGTCGCAAAATTCATAAGTGGACATAAGAACTTCTGCTAAAATTGAAACGAGTAAATCAATAGAGATAAGTTTTTTGTATTTGGTTAATTACACAACCCCACGAAATACAGCTTTTTTCCCCCTTCAAAAATTCATTCCATTTTTTCATATATCTAAGTATATTAAAACAAACTACATCATTTTTTTTCTCACGTCACAATTTTTTTAAGAGCCTACCTAATATTTTCACGAGGTATACGAGTATATTCACCATAACTCGAAGGAAGTATGTCCGACGTCTTAGTTATTGGTAAAATAATATTGAAAAATAATATTTTGTTTTGTAAAAATTAACAAAAAATTGTAAAAGGTCATAAAAAATTCAAAACTGCAAAACATTGAACTTTTGACCATTGTATTTAAAGGCAAAGTTGTTAAGAATAAAATAAGCTAAATATTATGAAAATCGGCTAAAAATTGTAGACTTTATTAGTAATTTAGTGAAAACACCGAAAGTCACAAAAATATTACATGGACTGGATAAAATAAAATATGGACTGGATATTGAAAAACTGAGGACACAGTATTTTTTACAGCATTAAACTGATTAAGAAACCTTAAGAGCGAGAAAAAATGCACAAACCTGTGTTACTTTGCCAGGGGCGGACTTTCATGCAACTAAAAATTGATTTTAAGCGCTTAACATATGCGGCTAAAAATGAAAAATATGCATTTACCTACGAACAAAGTACCAAAACTAAAATAATATGGAATGTTTTTTTTAATTTGTTATTATTATTAGGGAAAAAACATAAAACATACATAAATGCAACCGAAATTTAGTTGCGTTACCAGTCGGCAACTGAAAAATGGTTGCCAGAAAGGCACTAAATAGCAACTGAAATTGACAGCTCTCAGTTGCCATTACTAGTAAAATTTTCAGCAACTGGCAACCCGACTTTAGCTCGGTTGCCATACATAATTACCCTATTAATGTTTTTTTTTAATTGAGAAATATGCATTAAAAATATTTTTATAACTCTAAGAGTAGCCAGGCTCTGGAATAC
This sequence comes from Panzeria rudis, assembly GCA_956483635.1. Classification (NCBI taxonomy): domain Eukaryota; kingdom Metazoa; phylum Arthropoda; class Insecta; order Diptera; family Tachinidae; genus Panzeria; species Panzeria rudis. Next base: position 83,794,710 of record OY101449.1, read on the forward strand.
AATGATACCTTACCCGAACAGAAGATTCTCTTACTCCGCACCAGTTTTTAAGAAAACCTTTTTAGCCAATCTATAAGGAATTGAAGTTAAATATTTATCTATTGGGAACACCTAAAGTTAATCATCATAGATACACTATAGACTATATATGTGAGGTTAGTCTGTGCAAATAGTTCGGGAATGCGTAATGCTATAATATTCATATCTGAATAATAAGTAAGTTTATTATTTATTTTTAATTGAAGTATAATTATACAATACATGAAAAATTTTAAGAAAAACCATTGAAGTACAGCTAATTAGGCCCTCAAAGGCTTGCGGCTCCTTTAAATTAAATAAATATGCATTTATTGCCAAAATATGCAAAAATATGCACTTAACCACCAAAATATGAAAAATATGCAACTACAATTCGATGCCAAACTACTTAAAATTTGATGATTCGCATAGATAATTACTCAATACCTCTTTATCTATCACCATAAAAAACATGCATTTGCATGAAAGTCCGAGCCCTGGTTGCTACCTAAAGTGAATTTTGTGAGTTTGGGTGTTTTGTCCAATTACTAATAAAGTATACAATTTTTAGCCTATTTTCATAATATTTAGCTTATTTTATTCTTAACATATTTTCCTTTAAAGACAATGGTCAAAAGTTCAATATTTTGCAGTTTTTAATTTTTTATGAGCTTTTAGAAAAAAAAAATTGTTAAATTTTTACAAAAAAAAATAATTTTTCAATTTTATTTTACGAATAGCTAAGAAACCATTGATTTTTTAAGCTTACCCTATTAAGATGATTTGATGCAAATTTTGTTAGTTAACCGTTTTATTGGTCGACATCGGACTTACTGCCATCTAGCTATGGTGAATTATACTGGTATACCTCGTGAAAATATTAAGTAGGCTAATAAAAAAAATTCTGACGTGATGGAATTTTTTTAATATATTTTCTGAAGCTTAGTATCTTAAGGGGAAACCATCGTGGGGCTGTGCTATTTAGCAAATAAAATATAAATTTAAAAATCAAAAAACCCGACAGCATAAAAAACTAAAAATAAAATAACAAGTCCAGTAGTGCGGAACATAGCGATTTGATTTTTAATGATTCCCGACTGCAAAAGTCGCTATGTGCAGCACTACTGGACTTGTAATTTTATTTTTAGTTTTTTTTAAATTTATTTTTTACTTTTTACTTCTTTTAAGTTCATTTTGTGCACAGTTTGGTTTTATTTTTTAAGTTAACTTTCTATACAGTAGGAATTTATATATATTTTTGTAATCCCCTTTTAATTTCCTTTATTTTTATACCCTACTCGATAGTTTTGGTAAAAACAAATCAAGACAAAAAAGATCGCCAAAAACTAATAAAACCGCCAAAAACCGAAAAATTCGCTAAACGGAAAAAACTACCAAAACTAAAGAAACATTAAAACTAAAAAAACGCTAAAACTAAAAATATCATTAAAAAAACGGAAAAATAGTCAAAAACCGAAAAAGCACCAAAACTAATAAAAATATTTTTGGCGTTTTTTTTATATTTTTAACCATATTTTTTGTTTTTGGTGATTTTTATATTTTTAAAATTTTTTTTAATTTTTGCTGCTTTTTTCATTCTTGCGATTTTTTGTTTTTGGCGAATTTTTTTAGTATTGGCGCTTTATTTTTAGTTTCAGCGCTTTTTTTTTTCGTTTTTAGACGATATTTTTAATTTGAGCATTTTTTAGTCTTGCCGCTTTTTTCGTTTTGGCGATTTTTTCGGTTTTTTGTGATTTTTTAGTTTTAGCGACTTTTTTAGTTTTTGGCGCCTTTGTTTGATTTGGCGATATTTTTTTGCGCTTTTCTTCCGTTTAGGTGCTTTCTTCCGTTTTGGGATTTTTTCGGTTTTTGACGATTTTTTAGTTTTTTTTGCGATCATTATAGTTTTTTACTTTTTTTTTTACTTTTGGTGCTTTCTTTTCTTTAAGCGATTTTTTTCATTCTGGCGATTTTTCGTTTGGCATTTTTTAAATTATGCAATTTTTTAACTTTAGCGTTTTTTTTAATGTCAAGAGTTTGCCTCTTACGGTTTCCAAGATGCAGCAAACTGTCTAAATTACATAGTCCAAATTACAATAACTGATAGAATAGCCGTTAATTTTTATTGTTTTAAATACCAGTGTTAATTGGCGTATTCCGTATAATAATACACTAACTTTGAAAATGTCAAGTGTCTATATATAGATGTTCGTTTATTACATTAGTATGTGAACTTGTTTCGTTGCTCGCTTTAGAACACCCTTTCATTTTTAACTGACATATATTTGTTGTTATAGTGGCCAAAGTTTTATATATTCTGTGAAAATTTCAGGTCCGTAGCAATTACAGTTCTCTAGAAAACAAACTTTGACAGACAGACGGACAGCGTAGCGAAAACAATAGGGTCCTTTACACTTTTGAAGTACGGAACCCTAATAACGTACGGTGCCATAGGACAACGGGTAGGAACGAAGCTCCTGTCGCCGTCAGCCTACCACGTGTCGCCTGGCCTTATGCCTTCAGGAGGCCTACTTGGGCCTGTTAGCTTCGGTCTGTCGCCTTTGGATGGTCACCTTCTGCCGATCGTAGTCGGCGAACCACATTCGGTCGGCCAACTTCGGACGGTCATATGTAATGTTATGTAATGTTATGTTATTGTAACTCGTCAAACAACAGAAACGAAATTATCCGTTTAGCTGTTTATAATAATGTTTATCCGTTAGGAAATTAAGCCGGCTAAGCCACCTAAGCTGGTTAAGCCGGCTAAACCAGTTAAGCCGGCTAGAGCAGCTAAGTCGGCTAAATCAGCTAATTCGGTTAAGCCGGTTAACCGGCTAATTTTTTAGCTAACCTTTCAAGCCGGCCAAGCCAATACACAACAGTATAGCGACACAACAGTATAGCGACTAAAATTTTGAATAAATGTTAAAAAATACATCTTCATCCAAGGGTTACATTTTGCATGGGTATCCGTGTAAATTAACTCAAAAACGTTTTGGCAATTTTGCTCTGCTTTCTTCGGAAACGGATTGTTTGTGAGCTTACATTTGGCACATAGACCACATGTAGTTTGGATACCACAATCTGTAATTTTAAAATCCTGCTTTGCCTTACCAGATTGCATGGCTTTTACAACGTTAATGTCTCGGTGTCCAAAAAGCTTATGATAATAATGTTAAGGTTTAGTTACCAATTGATACAAATTACTGATGCATTTAGCAACTCCAACTTCAGCATTATTTTTATTTAAAGTATTAAATTTTTCTAACAATAATAGAATCTTGAAGCCTTTTAGCGATAATTTCTTAACTGAGAGCAAATTTCCTTTATAGTATGGAATGTTTAAAGTCTTCGACCGTAATAACTTATTCAGCACATTTTCGATTACACATTTTTAATTTGCAGTCACCTTTTATTGCTGAGTAAAGTCCATCACCATTTGCAACCGTTACTTTTTCATGCCACGATTTATCGAAGTTTATATATTCATCTTCATTGCTGCAAACATGGCAAGTTGCACCTAAGTCGATTACCCACACATTACTTTCTCCATTTAGAACGAAATACAAATTATTTTCTTCATTTTCAGCGACTTTTGCTTTATGATGTTTTTAATTTTTAGAGTTCCGTACACCAAAAGTGTAAACAAAGCTTATTGTTTTCGCTACGCTGTCCGTCTGTCACAGGCTGTTTTCTCGGGAACCGTAAGAGCTACGGAACTGAAATATTCACAGAATATGTAAAACTTTGGCCGCTACAACAAAAAATACATGACAGTTAAAAATTAAAGGGTGTTCTAAAGCGAGCAACGAAATGTTGAAATACTAATGTAATATTCAGACACTTATATAATATAGACACTTTAAATTTTCAAAGTTAGTGTTAATTGGTGTAGTCTGTAGAATAGACTACACCAATTAACACCGATTTTTAAAACAATGAAAATTAAAGGGTTTTCTATCAGTTAATGTAATTTTGACTATGTAAAAACGAGAAATCGCCAAAATGAAAATAGCGCTTAAAGAAAAAAACACTAAAATTAAAAAAATCGCTAAAACGCAAAAAATCACCAAAACTAAAAAAATCGCCAAAAAACTAAAAAACCCAAAAAAACGAAAAAAGCAGGGAACCGAAATAAATATATCCAATTGGTCACAGAAAAACAAGCTACAAAAATATCGGTCCTGTAATAACAAATTTAAAACAACCCAAAAATATTACTCCTTCCATAACTATTAAAAAAATTTTATTTTCTAGGTCTTCTTATAACAGTTACGAAAGACTTTTATTTTTTAGGTCTTTAAATAACAGTTATGAAAGCTTTTTATTTTTTAAGTCTTCTTGAGCCTTTTATAACTGATTTTTATTTTTTAGTTCTTTAAATAACAGTTATGAAAGATTTTTATTTTTTAGGTCTTCTCGAGACTTTTATATAACATTTTTATTTTTTTCGGTCTTCTTATCTATCATATACAGACATACTTATATAAAGGAGTAACATTATATCTGCGGATCTAACTATCATGGGTGAAGAAGAAGCCAAAAGTCGACAAACATCACTTTTATCGCAGAAAGAGAGAAAATTCGCGAAAAAAAAATGCAAAATTGCAAACAGGCAGTACCATTAATTTAACAAAAATTTGCAAAACCTTGTCAAGATCAAAAATATATCAGAGTCCGATATTGATTAAAAATCGGCAAAACTGTAAATAAGCCAAAAAAAACTAGAAAAAAAATCACTTGTATCGAGAAAATAGTGTAAATTCGCGAAAAATTGCAGATTTGCAAGCAAGCCCTAAAGTTGGTTAAATAAATCTAAAATTGGGAGGTATGCCAAAAACTCGGAAAAATCGCGAAAAATTGCCAACATACATCAAAAAGATTAAAAATCGGTGGAAGTGTAAAAAAGCAAAAAACTAGAAAAAAAATTTTATCGCAAAAAGAGAAAATTCGCGAAAAAAATGCAAAATTACAAACAGGCTCTAACATTAATTTAACATCCTTAAAGTTGTAATGAATGCCAAAAACTTGGGAAAAAATCGGGAAAATAACGAAAATTTGCGAAAAATTGCAAAACTGCAAACCAGATCTAAAATTTATTATGCATAGCTTGTTTGCAATTTTGCAATTTTTCGCGCATTTTCGATTTCTTTACGATAGAAGTGATTTTTTTCTGTAACTTTTTTTTGCCTTTTTTGCAGTTTCACTGATTTTTAATCAATATCTTTTTAATGTTAGCAAGTTTTTGCGATTTTCGTAATTTTCGCAATTTTTTCCGAGCTTTTGGCCTTCCTTCCTTACAACTATAGCGATGTTATATCAATTTTAGAGTTTGTTTGCAATTATGCATATTTTCGCGATAGGGGTGATGTTTCATGATTTTTGGCATTTGATGTTACTCTTTTATAGAATTATATGTATGTATGTATGTATGTGTAGATAGATAAGAAGGCCGTAAAAAACAAAAATCTTATATAAAAATCCCGAGATCTTAAAAAATAAAAATCTTTCATAACTGTTATTTAAATACATAAAAAATAAAAACCATATATAAAGAGCTCAAGAAGACTTAAAAATAAAAATTTTTCATAACTGTTATTTAAAGACTTAAAAATAAAAATCATTTATAAAGGTCTCAAGAAGACCTAAAAAATAAAAATTTTTCATGACTTATATAACGACCTAAAAAGTAAAAATATTTTATAATTGTTATAAGAAGACTAAAACATTTTTGCTTATTTTTAATTGTTATATAGGGAGTACTTTTTTAAAAAGCTTTTTATAATAATTATTTGACGATTTTTTCAAATATAGGTTATAACTGTTGTCCTTGGAAAAAGTCCTTGAAAAAATCGCAAAAACTAAAAATATCCTCAAAAAACGTCAAAAAATTGCAAAAATGGAAAAATATCACCAAAACGGAAAAAAGGGCTAAAACAAAAAAAAACGACAAAACAAACAAAAAATCGCAAAAAACCGAAAAAGATCGCCAAAACGAAAAAAGTGTCAAAACCAAAAAAATCGCTAAAAACCGAAAAAGCGCCAAAACTGACAAAAAGCGCCAAAACTAAAATAAATCGCTAAAACTAAATATATCGTCAAAAAGCAAAAAAACGCTAAAACAAACAAATACGCCAAACCAAAAAAAATCACCAAAACTAAAAATTCGTCAAAAAACAAAAAGTGTAAAAACGAAAAATCACAAAAAAAAACCATTAAAATGAAAAAAGCGCCAAAATTTGGGAAATCGACTTAAAGACTAAATATTTTATACAAAAAAAAATTATGCGAAAAAAGTGGTCCAATATCTTTGTCAGATATTATGCTTGAAGTTCTTTATCGATTTATGTAAAAATATCCAAAGTCATTGAGAAAAATTTTTAAGTTATAACCATTTTCACCTCCGAAAAAATATTTACATTTTGTCCAGACATCCCGCTTTATGCGGGATTATCCCGCTTTTAAGAGTTCGATCCCGCCTAGAATTTGTATCCCGCTTTCTCCCGCTTTTTCGGGTTTGAAAATTTATAATTCTATTTTTTTTAATTATGGCTAAAAATTTTTAAAAAATTTCAACTGAATAAAAAAATATCTTTCTCCATTTTCATCCAGTGCAACTCATTTTTATACGTTGCTTCAAATCCCATTACCTAAAAATGTCTAATTCAAAGATATTTAGGGCCATATGAATAGGGAAAACTTGGCATGAAGTTAGCAAGAGTGACGAAATTGAACCGGTTCTTGCTGAGTTTATCAATATATTTTGAAATGGGAAATCATCACAGAATATAGCCATGCGTCTCGACCACAATCTACAGTGATTTTTAAATTAAAACTTTATATCAAAACTCGTTAAAGTCCAGTTCAATTTCATAATTTATGCTAACTCCATGCCAAGCTTTCGTTATGCATACGGCCGTTAATTATTTAGTATTAAGTTCATTTAATTAAAATTTTCTATTAAATTATACTGATTGAGAAGGGAGTTTCCAAAGCATGTAATAACTGCAAAAAAAAACAAATCTTGTCTGTATAGGCGTCGAACTATTGTTTTCCAGATCAATCACTATCTCATCATCAGAGCTCTTGTCAGATCTGCTCCCACTGTGAGGGTGGTGAAGTCAAGTAAGGTACGTAACATTAAAAATTGTTGATTGTTCCAAAAATGAAATTCAACGATCTTAACCCAGAATAATCAAAAATTTATGGATTCAAACCTATGCAGTTCGACTAAAATTCATAACTTCAGTTTAAAAATTTCTACATTAAGATGAAAAAAAAATTAAGAAAGTCTTGAAAGCCAAATGCTTAACTAATTTTGTGCCGAATATATAAAACATAAGATGCTTAGATCCGACAAAAAATACCAACGTTACAAAACAGAATTTTTTTCATACGAAATTGCTTTTGATCGAAAATATTATTTTATCTATAAACTGAATTTAAGCAATTTTATAGGAAAGATAACTTCGGACTTTTTCACTTACTGGCTTACAATTTTTTTTTTTTAGGCTTAAACGAGTTTATGTTCATGTGTTCTTGAACCTTAAAGCAATTTACAAAATTTCTGTTTCATATTTCAAAAATACATAAATTTATTAGTTGTGGGTTAGTTCATCAACATGCCTGCATTTCGTTGGGTGCTAATGCCAACTCATCAGTCGATTTTTGTTTCACCGTAACGGAGAAATTATATATGGCAGTTTAAAGAAACCGTCTAAAAATGCACGTTTTTTCAAGATTTTATGAACTTCCTAAGTACATATCGTTAGCTGAAATGCAAACTCACGTATATACTTTTTTAAATTTTATATAAGAGAAAATTAAATAACATATTTATGCACTTCAAAGTCCTGAATTTAAATTTCTTTTTTCGTTTTTAATTTGGTTGATTTTTATGATAAAGATTTGAAAATTTGTACAGACATGGACCTCGATGTAATACGCAGTAATTAAATAACAGTGCGATTTTGAAATATTTATTAGTTACGTGGTTTTGCATTTCAAGTAACGATATGGAACTGTATAGTTGCATATATTTTAAAGAAATCATGTGTATACTCATATTATCATAGAAATCGAGTGTTTTTACATCATCCCGCTTTCCACAAGAAATTTTATAAAATCCCGCTTTTTGGTCGTATTTTTCTTCAGAATCCCGCTTGTCTATTGTCCCGCTTTTTGGAAAAATCTTCTGGTCATGTTATGTATACGCCATGTTTTACGAAATATGTATATTTTAGGTTGTGAAAATAAGGTGATACATACGTGATGATAATACACCATTTATTTTCATATACTTTTTATTTATCACTGAATTACTAGCTAATACCCTGTGCGTTGCTGCCACAGTTAGGCTTGTATAGGATGTGCCATGCCCCATAAAATATTCAAGAAACATTTTTAGTCTATAGCTTTCCCGTAGGTGCAGAGAATAGGTTCACATAAACTTTTTATCGATCGGATTAGCAGTTTGACCGTGCATAGGATACGAAAAACCAAATATTAATTTTTATATATTTGATTTATGGAACTCTTTTGTCTATGTATTTACTTTCAGCACAAACACAAAAAAGCCAAATCCAAATCAAAAGACTCTCAAAAATCGAGTGACGTACTCGACGATGCTGCATCCCACTCAAATAGCATCAATTCCATCAAATCTGTCATATCGCCGGTGCACGAACAATACGAAATAATACATCAAAACATGGCTCTTGAATTTCGTGATCACGATGGTCAGTCTGAACGACCAGGTGGTGCAGTTTTATCTCTAACCCTGGGACTTTTAATAACAGCCGCTTTGGCCATTCTAATTGGTTGTCGCATGAGAACTGTGGGTAGGCGGGCACGGCGAATTGGCGGCAAGACACCATATTCGCATGAAGCCGATTTTCTAGTGAATGGCATGTATTTGTAAAAATATAAATGTATTTTTTATATTTGCTTCATATTAAAAATAAAAATAAATAAATTAAATTAAAAAAAAAACTATTAATATAACTAACAAAAAACAAAAAAAATGTATTCTAAACTAATTTTAATAACTGAAAAGTATGTTTTTTTGATGTTCTTTTCTTCAATAAATCAATTAAAAACCCGATCTTGGTAAATATAAAGAAATACCAGAGGATTATATTATAAAATAAATGTCCTCAAAATTCAAATAAAAACTTAGAATCTTCTATTTGTGACGATAATTTACTATGTAATCACTTCACTAGTCAATAATCTTAAGTATGTATATTTTTTGTAAATTTAAATGAAAATAAATTATTAAAATAAATATTTAAAAAATTGTGTTAATCGTGTTACAAAAAAATATTTTGCATGATATTTAATTCAGTTTTATATTAGAGTTCTTAAAGTGTAATAACAGAACAGGATAAACTTTCCTGGATCTCTGAATGAAAAAATTGATATTTGTTGTGGGATAAGCAATTATACATGCACGCAGAGCAAAGGCATAATTGTGGCATGATTGCGATAACAATATCATGTTTTCTGAACTAATATATGGTTGTGGAAGAGAGGCTATTGTTATTTTAAAATATTGTAAGCCCTTATAGGGTGTGAAGAGAGCTGTAAAAAAATATATTGAATTAAAAATTCTTACATGAACTTCTTCCATCCAAAAAAAACACCATTTTAAATTGCAATCAATTTTTTTCATTCAGAACAACATTTGAAACTTATTTACAAATGATTCTACCTGGTATTTACCCGATGTATGGGTAAAAAGCGGTTATATTCCTTTTTTGGGAATTTATTTGGGTATTTATAAAAAGCATTTAAAAAGGAACATTTTCTTCTGACATCAAAATCAAAAAACAAAAACGTTTAATATACATTTTTATTTTGTAACTCTTTACAATTTTAGTAACTTCTTCTATAAAGTTAGAGATTTCTCATGAATATACGGTTGTAGAGATTTCTAATCAATGCTAATGCTTGTTTCCGATGGTGAAACTTCTCGCTAATTTTTGCAATGTGTTCGTTTATTAAATTTTCTACAACAAAATTTATTCCCAGCCTTTGGGTATATACCATACAGGCGCGGATGCAAGGGGGAAATGGGGATATTCCCCCTCCCCCCAAAACGAGTAAATTTCTATAGAGTTTTTAAAAGAAGTTTGGAAAAATAGTATGTTTTACTTAGAAGTTCCCCCCCCCCCCCCCCAAAAGCTCAAGCTGGATCCGCGCCTGATACCAGAGTAGCTACTCATTTTACCCCATTTACAAATTTTACCGGGTATTTACCATTTGAGTATTTACCCTTTTCCCATCTATACAAATAAGGCATTATTCATGAAGCATACAACCAAAAATGCCTTGATATTTGGCATAATTATACTTCTAGTAGATATTTACGTAGTGTCCGCACCTGAAGAATTTTCATCATAACAGCTAATATAACGCCGGCACGGAAATTGTAAATTGTTCATTCACATCAATACATAGTAGTAGATGAATTTATGTCATGATGAATCATATTTTCTTCATCGTCGTACAGTTAAGATCGATCATTTAGAATTTTATATGGGCAACAATAACCGCCAGCAAAAAAGTTTAATATTTTTATTATAAGATTTGTTTAATAAATACCATAAAATTTATAGTTTTTCATTAAAAAATATTTATTTCTTATAATTTTCACTAATTCTAATAAAGAAAATTAACATTAAAGTAAAAACAACAAATGAAATGACGTTTCATATCATAATATATTCATCTGAGCTTGAGCTCTGATGATTATATCATAACTTGTGGTCTACACGTAACATAATATGTAAGATGAGATTGTCAAATTCAATCGCAGAGAGAATTATGTTACGTGTAGACTTCATATTAGTATTATCTCAATGTTATAAGAATTTTTATGAGAGCGATGTTATAAGAATTCTTATAACAACAATCTTATGAGATGAACTGTCAAAAAACACATGTACATGAAAATAAAATAGTGTGCATGTGTGAGTGTTTATTAAAATAAATGAAAAGTGATGTTTTTGATGAAATTTCTGTGTTAAATAAATGAATAAATGTGTTTAATTGATTCATAAATATAAATTTGTGTGAAAAATTAAAAATAAAATAGCTAATTATGCAAAAGTAGTACATGTTAACTCGATGAGCATTTGCATAAAATGAAATCTTATCGGAAAAGTTAAATTACGTCTTCCACTAGTGTGAGATTAAGAGAAAATTCTACATATTGTTTTTAGTATTCTGCCGACGTTTTTTCTCATGTTATCTCAAAGTTAATGTCTCGTAAAGACGCCGTGTAACGCTGATATAACATTAATAAATTGAGTCTATACGTGATGAATTTTCATCATGATATCAATTTGACATTCATCATGATATAAATTCATCAGGTGTGGACACTATGTTATGAATGTCAGGCCTACCAGATTTTTTTCGAGTCACATCCGCAATTTCAAAATTTTAATCCCTGAAATTCCCCAAACATCAATGTATATTATCCCCAAAAATCCTCACTAAAAATTTCAATTTGAAATCATTTAAGTAGAAAGATATGAATACTTTATTTGGACTGTAGCTCATTTCATTTGTACATATCGGTGGTTATACGTTGACAACTCGTAACTGATTTTTATTATTTTTTACAAAACGCAGAAAACGTTACATAAATTGTTTAACACGTTCCTATTTGCAAAATAAAAAGCTGTAATTAGTTGGGAGGATCTATAAAATAATTTTCAGTTATCTTATTTGATTTCTAGTCTATTCATTCGCTTTCAGCCTATTTATAAATAGGCTGATTATAATGTAATTTCTTCAACTGAAAAGTTGTAACAATCAGTGTTGTCTACGTATGACTATCGATATGGTGTATATTTAAGTATATATATGTGTGTGTATTTATTTCTAACATCAGACCAAACCAAAGGTTTCGACTTTTTCTGACGTCCGACTTGTCGTAACGAAATTGTTACGGCATTTTGGTAGAACTCGTTAAGACGTTTCGGTAGTTTGTCGGAACAAATTTCTTTCGTACCTATACGTCGTTCCGAACTCGCACCGACATAGCGTTGCGATTTTGTATCTACATATCGTCATATAAAATGCAAAAGGGCCTATCTACATTTTTTGAGGAGAGATAAAAAACTTAATAAAGAGCAAAATATTGTGATTATTAAAATAATTTTTTTTGGCATGGTATCATTAATTCAGACTTTATTAATGATACTACCTAGAAAAAATCGTTTTTATAATCACAATAGTTTGCTTTTTATTAAGTTTTCTATCTTTCCTGAAATTTTTTTCATACAAAAATCGTTACGATTTCGTTAAGATATCTGTTCCGAAATCAGAAGGTTTTGCCGACCAGTCATTACAAATTCTTTACGAAATTGGAACATTTGGTTTGGTGAGATATTAGTTAAGCGGCCTTCAGACTATTAGATTTAATACTAATACTTGTTAAAATCTCAAATCTTAAGTAAAAATCCAATAGTGTGAAAACAAATTGTAATGATTTGTCCAATAATACGTAAAGAATCTTGACAGTATTTTGGTATTCGTCATTTTTAGGAAATTTTCTAAGCAATCACTTTTTCATTTTATCAGGGTTGTCTATTGCACAAACAAGCATAGGAATAACTAAAACACTTGTATACATATTTGTTTGCCGGCATAAATAAAGAAAAATAATAACGAAAAAATTAGCTTTATTGCAAATTATTTGTGTTACGTTTTATTTGGAATGTGATAGTGTAGAAACAAAATGGAATGAGAAATTTTTCTTCAAGATTTTTTGACAGTTAAGACTGGTTTTGATTTGATTTTCGTCTTACAAAATCTAATAAAAATCTCAAAGCTTGTATTATGTGAAAGAGCCTTTACGCTGATTAATAAAATCAAAAGTTCGGAGTCCAAATCTGCTTTAAAGTTAAACAATTTCACCATTTCTGAAGTGTCACAACATTATTGTTAAAATGTATATAAATAGGCAGATTTTGTAAAAAATTTCGTGTCTAAACGTTTTAAATTTGTATGAAAAATTATTTAAATGCGTTCCAAAACAAAATGTTTCCATACAAACTTTCAAAACGAAAAAAATTTTTGTATTTACAAAATCTAGCCTTAAGTCTCAACAGAGATTCGAACAATTCGTACTGCATTTTGTTTCTAATTTTCTTGAAGCGCAATTGGAATATGTATTGAAATTAAAATAATCCAAGAAATAAATAAAAATATATAAAGCAAAATAAAAATCCTCTAAAAATTTTCTAATATCCCCAAAGCACAAATTCTTTTTTCGGTTATATCATGATACAATAATACAAGGTAAAACTGTCAGCGCAGCTGTAGTTGTGGGTTTATATTTCACGAATGTCAAATTCGCTTTATCAGAGAAAAAAGTCTATGAAAAAATTTTCTGTTTTTGATATTCAGGAAACATTTTACACTAACAAAATGCCTGTTATTTTTTATTGTTGTAGGGACAGTTCTACCTGTTTTATTGTATCATGGGTTATATTTATTTATTGTATCTTCAATAAAAATGAAATAACAATAAGTAATCAAAGCTTAACCTTGAAATTTTAGTTTTTTATTCCAGCCAATGCCAGAAAAAAATATTTTTTTCAGCGGTTGGTTCTTTGGTTGTTTACGTCTCTTGTGTTCGGCTGAGAAAAAGAGTGTCCCTCCTTCTCAACCGATTGTGGCCTCTAAAGTTAATGATGTTTCGGGCTAGGGGATTTGGGTGCAACTCAAGTTTTTTTTATGTATCTTGTCACGTGTTTAGAAAACACTGTCTTAACTAGCGGCACAGCTATATCTTTATGAATTCGCTTGTTTCTGGAATACCATGGGGCTACTGTAATCGTACGGAGTATTTTATTTTGTTGCCTTTGAATTTTTTCTACATTTGATGCCTAGGTAGTGTCCCATAACTGGATTCCGTAGGCTTAGAGTAGAGTTCTTCCAATGATCCAAATCATTTGAGCTGCTTTTAGTTTCATTTGGGTCACCTTTGCATTTATGTGGGACTTATAAAATTACCTACCTTAACAACAAATTTTCGCTCAGCTAAGTAGTTTTCTAAAAGTTTAAGGATGTTTTCGGGTCAAATGCCTGAGAAGCATCGATGAAGAGCGCAGAACAATATTTATTTTCTTCGAAGGTTTTTCCAACAACGTTCACGAGTCTATGTGTTTGTTCAATCGTGCTATGTTGTCTCCTAAAACCGAATTGGTGGTCTGGAATGCATCCAGTACGATTTAGTATGGGTGTTAGCTTACTCATAAGTAGCTTTTCAAATAGCTTTGACATGTTAGATAATGGGCTTATAGGCCTATAGGATTCCACCTTCGTATGATCTTTGCCTGGGTTAGGTATCATGGTAATTAGCGAAACTTTCCATTCTGCGGAATAGCATTTGAGGCGCAAAATACCGTTGAAAATAAATAGAATTATCCTTTTTGCAATATAGGGTAGCTCTAAGACCATTTTATTGCTTATTTTATAAGCGCCTGGAGCTTTTTTCGAATTTAACCCCGCAATACAGTGTTCAATCTCACGAATATTGAACCTCAAGGTAACATCTGGTATAGAGACGACTGTTGGCAGCTCAACTATATTAGCAGACGTATTTGGAGTAAATACTTTCTGCAAGTGGTTTACAAACAGAGCACCTTTTTCAGCGTCAGTTCTTACCCAGTCTCCATTCGAAGACCGCAATGAAGGCTTATATATCACTGGTCTTTTGAGGCCTCGGCCTGCTCTCTATAGCGAATAGTCTGTTTGAGGTGTTGCATCGAGCCATCCAGAAATTTTTGAAGAGAAGCGGTTTTTTGACATTCTAGTAGAGAATTCAGCTGTTTAGTACATTCCTTCAGCCTAGATTTTAGCTGAGGGGATATGTAGCGTTGCCATTCTCTACGAACTCTTCTTTTTTTCGGATAAAAGCCGTTCTACATCTGCTGAATAAATTTTATTGTATCTCACCTGAAGATTTGTAGTAGTAGCATTTAGAGCAGCTTGCTTAAGGTTTGCATTCTAATAGAGTCATCTATGTCAGCATGCGTTTTTAACATAGTGTCCACACCTGATGAATTTTCATCATAACACCTAATATAACACCGACAGAGAAATTGTAAATTTTTCATTTTCATCAATACATAGGGGTAGACGTTAATAAATTTATATCATGATGAATCATATTTTCTTCTTCGTCGTACAGTTAAGATCGAACTTGTATATGGAGACCAATAACCACAAAAAATTAAACTTTTTATTATAGGATTTATTTAATAAATGTATTAAAATTTATGGTTTTTCATTAAAAAATATTTATTTCTTATAATTTTCACTAATATTAATGAAGAAAATAAATGATAAAGTAAAAACAACAAATGAAATGACGTTTCATATCATAATCTATTCATCTGAGCTTGAGCTCTGATGATTATATCATAACGCTGATATAACATTAATAAATTGAGTCTATACGTGATGAATATCAATTTGACATTCATGATATCAATTTGACATTCATCATGATATAAATTCATCAGGGGTTTACACTATGTAATGGAATTTTTCTGTGCAATGAGCATTCAAATATTTTTTTTTATTTCAACCAATTTATACGTGTGGTTCTCATCGTTAAATCACAAGTGGGTGAAGAAGTTGTATGTGAATATATAGTGACAATAGTTGGTGAGTGATCTGAAGACAAATCTAAAGATGCTTCAACTTGGATCAATTCGCTGGGCACAACCTTACCACTCCAAAATCAATAACATCAGGTATTTTTCGGCGATCTGTTGGCCAGTAAGTTGGCTGCCCACTTGATATAACATTCAAACGCATTTTTGAAATTGTGTCAAACAAAAGGCGACCCTTTGGCGTGATGAGGCGAGATCTCTAGAACGTGTGCTTAGCGTTGTAATCACCGCCGGCCAAAAAGCGTGGGCCTAGTGAATTAAAAAATCTACTATATTGATTTTCTGTAATAGAGTACCTGGGAGAAAAGTAAATTGATTAAATCACCAGGTTTTTATGGAAAACTTCAATGCAGCTGTTAGTTGCTTGAAGATAGTCTTCACAATCGGGGGTGTCATAGAATCCAAGTCGGTTTTGCTAATTGTCGGTTTTGCAAACCAATATTGGTTTTATTTGATGTCATGAAATCAAGTCGGTTTTGTTATTTTCGAATGCAAATAAAACCGAAATTCGAATCAGTTGTTTTATGTTTCGCTCATTTGCAAGGAGATTTAATACCAGGTGGCCTCGAGAGCTCAGCTAAGCACGAATTCTTTTCCATACTTGAACTGTCAACTGTGTTAATGTATCAGCTTTTTTGACAAATTCTCCACGGCAAATTCTCTTGCGACTACCTTTTGTTGATCTACCTTGCTCATTTTGTTTACTACTTTTAATGAAATTTTTTGTTTGAAAATTTGGTAAAGTATGGTATTTGTGCTAAAATGTTGTTAAAACTTGTGTTTTTAATAACAAAAATTATAGAAAAGAAAATAAGGTGTGCGAAATACATTCTATCGTTGTATTATTTACATTTGTTTTTACATTTGTGTAATTTTATTGTTTTGTGAAAATATAAAACGAATTTATTGAAAATATAAAAAAATTATTGTTTAACTATTATACAATTAAATATCTATAAATAAAATGAGCACTGTGTTGAAAAAATAAAATGAAAAAATTTAGCTTGTTTTATTTATTTCCAACAACAAAATGACAGCTGTAAGCTGATAGTAGTATGTTTATGGGGCTTCTGGATAGTATTTTCAGTACAAAAAGTGGCTCATGCCTACTCTACGCCCGGCCTTTAAGTTTGTTGATCGGTACGCTACACTAAACATAGTATTGATGTTTCCAGCCCTGGAAGAGAATACGTGTGTGTGTGTGTGTATGTTTAAGTTGTCTGATAAGGATTGACTAATTAGGTGTGTGATGTAGAGTTGACTGATAATGAGCAACCAATCAGGTAATTCGCTACACTAAACATAGTATTGATGTTTCCAGCCCTGGAAGAGAATACGTGTGTGTGTTTGAGTTGTCTGATAAGGATTGACTAATTAGGTGTGTGATAGAGAGTTGACTGATAATGAGCAACCAATCAGGTAATTGTATTATATTTGTGGGTTTGTGTGTGAGAGCCGGCGATTTTAGTTTGTATTATTAATAAAAAGAATAAACATTTTTTTGGTGTTGTATTATCAAATAACTACTACTAATTTATTTAGAAAAAGAAATACATTTTTTGTTGTTGTATGATTAGCTTTATATTTTTTAAAAAATAAATAACTAATTTTTACTATAAATACATTTTTTACATTTTATTAAATTATAAAAGTTGATAATTTGTAAAGCTTCATCTTCAGCCTGTTTACTTTTCAATTTCTGGTAGTGACATTGACAGGTGTCGGGGCCGCATGTATTGTTTTCATTAGACCAAATACAATCCTCAAAATGTGAACCATATTTATTTTTTATTGTTTTCATGTTTTTTACATATTCAAGTTTTGACTGAATATTAATAAGCTTATTTTTATCTTCATTAGAAATTATGGTAGAAGATGATTTTAAAAAGTTGAATATTGCTTTAAGTGTCGTTATGAGTGACATACTGTATGTTTATTATTACTGTATGCTCATATGTAATGTTTGAGAATAATCTTTTACGTTAATGGTTTTTATATAATGGGTGATTTTATAAGAACTATCGGAAAGTAAAAAAAAAACACATAAAATTCAGAAAAATGCATGAAATATTTATTTGGATCGATAGTTGGGTCGATATAATTTAATGTTTGAAGATTATTTCATGCAAATGTTGGCCGCGGCTGCGCCTCAAATGGTCCATCCGCTTAGTCCAATTTTGGCATACTCTTTCCAACATTTCGGCCGGTATCTCACGAATAATGTTGGCAATGTTGGCTTCCAGTGCGTCAATCGAAGCGGGCTTGTCGCTATAGACATTAGCCTTAACATAGCCCCACAAAAAATAGTCTAGAGGCGTTAAATCGCACGATCTGGGCGGCCAATTGACTGGTCCCAAGCGTGAAATAAACTGTTCACCGACTCGCCTCTCAATTGGTCCATTGTTTCGCGTGCTGTGTGGCATGTGGCACCGTCTTGTTGAAACCACATGTCATGCAAGTCAAGCTCTTCCATTTTTGGCATAAAAAAGTTTGTTATCATCGCACGGTAGCGCTCACCATTCACAGTAACGTTGTGATTCGCATCATCTTTGAAGAAATACGGCCCAATGATGCCGCCAGCCCATAATCCACACCAAACGGTTGTTTTTTGTGGATGCATTGGTAGCTCTTGCAATGCTTCTGGCTGCTCTTCACTCCAAATACGGCAGTTTTGCTTGTTCACGTATCCATTCAACCAGAAATGAGCCTCGTCGCTGAACACAATTCTTCGATAAAAAAGTGGATCTTCATCTAACTTTTCAAGAGCCCATTCACCAAAAATTTGGCGTTGTGGTAGGTCGTTTGGCTTCAATTCTTGCACCAGCTGTATCTTATAAGGCTTCACACCCAAATCCTTACGCAAAATTTTCCACGTAGTGGAGTAACAGAGGCCCAATTGCTGCGAACGGCGCCGAATCGATAATTCACGGTCATCACCAACACTGGCCGATACGGCTGCGATATTTTCTTCAGTTCGCACTCTACGTAAACGTGTTGGTGGTTTAATGTCCAACAATGTAAATTTGGTGCGAAATTTTTTTACAATAGCCCGAATAGAAGCCTCAGTAGGTCGATTAAACTGACCATAAAATGGAAGAAGCGCGCGATGAACTTTCTTAACAGAGCACGCATTTTGGTAATAAAATTCAATAATTTGCAAGCGTTGTTCGTTTGTAAGACGATTCATGATTAAATTATAGACCAAACTGAAGATGTTTGACAGTGACACAAGATACAAAACGTGCGTGAGCTGTCAAAACTAGTGTTGCCAAAAAGATAATAGCAAAAAAATGTTATATACGATTAGAATATCGATCAGTGAGATAACTAAATTCATTATTATCAATATGATTTCTTTCAATTGGATATATTGGTTTATCGTATTCGGCATTATATTCAAAACAGTAAATATTAAGTTTCTGATATTCGTAGTTACTATTGGGTGTTTTTTATTGAGGTATAGAACTTTAAGTTGGCATCACTTTTTTAACTGGCGGCCATTTTGTCAGCTGTCAAGTGATTAATATTTAGTTTGGTTTGCCATTTCATCATGAACAGGTTGACAAAAGAACAACGCTTGCAAATCGTGCAAATTTATTTCGAAAATAATGGTTCAGTTCGCGAAGTTTACCGCAAGCTCCGTCCATTTTATGGTCGACATAATCGTCCATCAGAGCAATTAATTCGGTTAACCATGGATCGTTTTCGCACTACGTTTACTCTATGTGATAATACGCATCCGCAGAGACTGTTTGGTGTGCTCTATGGGCTGGTGGAGTCATTGGGCCATACTTCTTCCGAAATAATGCTGGAGAGTCAGTTACCGTTAATGGAGACCGGTATAGAGCCATGATAACCGACTATTTTGTTCCCGAATTGGATGGCATGAATGTGGATGAGTTGTGGTTCCAACAAGACGGCGCTACATGCCACACAGCGCACGTCACAATCGATTTATTGAAGGAAACATTCGATGAGCGCATAATTTCGCGGAATGGACCTGTCAATTGGCCACCAAGATCGTGTGATTTGACACCATTGGATTATTTTCTTTGGGGATATGT
Source organism: Panzeria rudis (assembly GCA_956483635.1). NCBI lineage: Eukaryota > Metazoa > Arthropoda > Insecta > Diptera > Tachinidae > Panzeria > Panzeria rudis. The sequence goes on from OY101449.1 coordinate 83,814,490, forward strand.
GAAGTCGCTCGTCTACGCCAACAAACCAGAAACGTTAGGGGACTTGGAAGCCAACATTCGTGGCGTTATTGCCAACATACGGCCCCATATGCTCGAAAAAGTGGTTGAAAATTGGACCTGTAGAATTGGCTTTATTCGAGCCAGCCGCGGCGGCCACATGCCCGAAATCATATTTAAACATTAATGGCATAAAATTATCCTTCCAATAAAGCCAAATTTATGGACATTAAAACGATTTTCTTGTGTTTTATTTCAATTCGAAGTTCTATACCTCTAAAAAAACACCCGTTATAATAGCTACAGCGAACTCTTATTTGATAGAGTTCATGTTTTAAGTTAAAATGACGATGAAAAACTTTGCTACTTTCAATGACACCACCAATGTTAATTTCTTTTTCAATTAACTCTTTTCTGAACGTTTCGATTAGCTCATCTACAGTAAAATGAGTATCACTTCGTGATTGTCTAACGTAATCTGTTGTGGGTTTTGCTGTTGTTGTTGTTGTAAAATAGTTGTCTGATGTTGAAGGATTTAATTGAATGGATAAGTGTATTCCTAAATCCAATGTTTGATTCTTAACCTTAACCCTAAAATTAACATATTTACTTGTTTCACCATCTAATGTAACTGTAGTATGATTTTTTTCTTGTTGTTGTTGGGCGTCTTGATAATTATATGAGTTATGTGGTTGTTGTTCCTCTCGATATGAATATTGTTCTTCTTCATATGGTTGTTGTTCTTCTTCATATGTATAACTGGGTTGGCGAAGGGAATATGTATAACACCTTTCAACATTAAATTTTAAAAGAATGATTAAGATTAGTTTTGTGATAAACAAATTCATTTTGCTTTTTTCTTTAACGGTCGATGATATACTAATGTTTAAACTTTTATTCGATAGTCATTTTATATGTTTGGGTACAATTTTCCAGACTAATTATTTTAATGTGATGTAATTTTTTTGTTAAGTCCTCCATTCGAACTTTCTCAATTTCACCATTGCTTAAAATTCTTTCTTGTTTGAATTCTCGGTATTCATAACAATCTATTTTTAAATATTGCTTTTCAAATATACTGTCATAGGTACACCTTATAGGTATTTCCACATTTTCATACAAAAGATTAAAATGTCGATAAAATACATGTTTAGCATCTAAAATACCACCTATATTAGATTCTTTTTCTATGAGTTCGTTGCGAAATGCTTCTATTGCATCATCTACTGTAAATACTCTTTGTGCTATTTGTGGCGCTTCAGTTTTGCTAAAGTTAGCTGCTGTTTTCAAAAAATTATTATTAAAATACGAATAAAAGGGTTTTGTATAAATATTATTTTTACTTTGCATCTCTGTTAATTCTGTTGCATTTTTCTCTTCATCTAATTGCATATCGTAATCTTTTATTTCTTGTGGTTGACTCTCTTTTAACATTACGAATGATATATTTATTTTTAGAACCTCGTTATTTGGTAGAGTAAAGTTAAACTCAATACTCTTTGCATTTGCTGTAATAACCGGATTTTCAATATTAGATATTGGCAACGCATTACCAAAAACTAACAGAATAAAAAATAAAATACTAAATATGAAAAACTTCATAATTACTATTCTTTATTTTTGTGTATGATGTATTGTCAACGACGAGTTAAACTCAAATGATTAAGGATAAATTATACTCTTACTATTTTATACATATCCGTAAACAATGTTTTAGGAAAAAAACAAATTCATAATATTGTGAAATTATAATATAAATTGTTGTGTTTTATTTTTATTTATTTGGAACAAGAGAAAAAAATAGTATGTAGTTGCTTATAATATTTTTCTAACTTCATTTGTGAGAGGTATATATTCAAACATTCTATCATGTATAATTAAAAAATATGCCGATGTATCCGATGGTATGTTTTTTAGTGTTTTTATTTCAAGTCGTACATCAATCGGTCCAGTTTTAATTGTTTCATTTTGATGTGTTAGATATAAAACAGTTATTAGTGCAGTTGATTTAAAATTTTCTTTTGTTAATAATGAATGTGTTTTGTTGCGTGAATAATAGCTCTGTTGAAATTTTAAATACATATCGTACAGTACAGCGTAACGATTTCGATCGAATTTCAGATTTAAATTATCGTAAGGATACATATCTGAGTTGAGGTGAACTTTGACATCAGTTAAATCACAATGTATAAACTTGTTATTCTTATCTCGAAAGCCTAATAGCAAAAAACGGGGTCTTTCATTTTCACTAGCAAGCTTAACATTCCATAAAACAGTAGTACTTGTTGGAAGAGAAGGATAGTAATACGTATCCCAACTTCTAAATGATATATTCAAAGGAATGCGATTATTGATTGTTTTGAACATTTCCAGCTTGTAGACATCTGAAAGTTGTATATGCGGTACTTTCCATGTAATATTTAAAATTGATAATTTTATATTTTTTTCAGTTGTTAAAGTAGATTTAACAACCCTACTATCATCTTTGGATCTTTGAAGAATTAATTCATGTTTAGAATTAACTATTATTTTGTTGAAATCTTCAGCAAATCCCATTAACATTTTTAATGGTATACAAAAATTGAAGTAACCACTAACAAGTGTAATATCATCGTCATTTTTCCAGGCCCATCCTGCATTTAGTAATGCATTACTCTCAAATTCATCTAATGATGCATAGTTTTTTATTTCTGTAGTAATGCCTAGATGTCTTGTTCGATCTATCTCTATACCATTTAATTCATAACGAATTTCATCGAAAAGATGTGCCATACAATTGTCAAATATTGGTTATTCTAGTATGTTAATTGTTCTACTCATAATGATTTTTCTTTTTTCAATTTATTTTATTATTTTAATTTATATCCCAAAGTCTGTAAAAACTCCCGATTAATTTTACTTAGAGTTTTAATTTGTTTTGAATTTATTTTTTTATATTGGGGTTTCTTATTTTTAGAAGGTTTAACTATATGATTTGGTGTATGTTGTTGTTGTTGTTGATGTTGTATTGACGATGCTGTTAATGTTAATGGATTTTTTATAATATTTGTATCAAATACAATCATTCCTTAATCGGTTTTAAATGAATTCTTATAGATATTTTTTCACTACGAAAATTTATTAGTTTTCCGTCCTGATCGACTACTTTCAGAACAAGAGTGTTTATCGTATTCGTATTTACAGGTAAATAAATGACGTTAGTCGGTGTTTCTGTTATTTTATAACCAGGACTAACGACGAGTGAAAACTGATGAAGGTTATGTGCAGAAAGGTTGCTTATATACGTTCCATTAACAATGTTACATTCAATATTAATAGTATTTGTTTTTGTTATATCTATTGTTTTATCTGAATAATGTTGTTCATTTGCGGATAACTGTTTCTCGCTAAAACCAAGAAGTGATCCAATCGAATTTTCTTCATTGAAGTATATTGGATCAGAGCTTTTTATAAAAGTTTGTAGTGTATTATAATTTGCTTTAATAACAAGAGTTCCTTTATTATCCAACTTATTATATTTTTTAACAATATAATCAGTTATGTCAGAAAATTCATAAGATCCTTCAGGAATTTGTATTTTATGTTCTCCAATATGAAATAAATTGTTTTCTTGATCAACATTTGGAATTGAATGATATGTATCGAAGCTTATTAATCCACAAACATAGTTTTGTTTAAGTTCAATAGGTGGAAAATAGTTGGCAACAAGTAGCGATGAGTATCCATTTACTGTTAATGTTATTGACATCTTAACGTTTAAATTTCTAATGAACAAATTTTTTATTTTTATATTATCTTTTATAGTGATGTATCTTCAACGTTAATCCAAGAGTTATGTTCGAATGAAAATCCTAACCATTTATCGTATAACGAATTTCCTCTTCTTTTTATAACTTTTTCAACTAAATATGTTTCTGGATATTCAGTTTTCATAATTTCATATTCATAAAATCCACCTTTAATTTCATGTCCTTGATAATCCTCTAAGATATAAGTGTTGGGATTTGTATTCTTTATAATTTTAACTTTAAATATTTCTGTACTCCAGTTTGGTGTATAACCTTTTTCAAATATATTTTTATATTTGCTAATTCGTACACTATCACCAACTTTAAACTTTGCTCTCTTAAATATTTTCAACTTTTTATAGACAGTATTTAATAATATGTTTTCATTAGATGAATTTACTTCATTAGGTCTCATTTTTATTGTTGTATGAAAAGTATCATTATATTTATTTACAAGATCTTGATATCTGTTTATCCATTTATATGATCCTTGATAGCTAAACTCTTTCCACATCATTCCTTTTAATGTCCTATTAAATCGTTCAACTATAGATACTTTTAGTCCACTATATGTTGAGTAATGATTAATTTGATTTGACTGCATTAACTGTTGAAATTTATTATTAAAGAACTCTTTACCGTCATCTGTATGTAAGTTTTTTGGTTTTCGATGATATCTATTGAATATACTTTTTATAGCATTCGTTACATCTTGGGAAGTTTTATGTTTTAATGCAAGAGCCCAGGCCTTTTTAGAGAATGTATCTATTACTGTTAGAAGATAACTAAAACCCTTATTATCTGCTTTATAGTTACTCATATCAACTAGATCAGCTTGCCATAAATCATCAATTCCTTTCATTACAACTCGTCTTCTTTTAAAATTTTTTCTAACTTGTTTGTGTAGCTCTTCCACTATTTCTCTTTTATCTATATTGTAATTCATTTCGTTGTAGTATAATCTAGTGTAGTTCTTCGAACAATAGTTAACATTAAATGTTATTGTTTGATGCGTAGATCTTGTATTTCAATGTATGTTTTTTTCTTTATTTCTTTTATACTTTCTACATCGATTATTTTATCAATCTTTTGCTTCGTTAATCGGACTAGCTATGTATATCGATTGAGTTATTAGGTTTTTTTTTCTTCTTTTTGTAAATTAATTATCTTGTACAGATATTCTTCAATATTATCTATTCTGTTTTTATAAACAATAAGATTTTTTTCATTTTTTCAATTATTTTTTCAATGGCTTCCTTAATTACTGTTATTTCATTTTTAACATAATTTAATTGATTACTGTATGTATGTAGTTCTTCCATTGCAACCCATTTGAAAATATATTCTTCAATTTTATTAAATCTTTCTTCATTTTTACTGCCATATTTATTAATTTCATTGTGTATTTGTTTTTTAAGAGTACTTGAAAAATTTTCAATATGATTTTGAATAGCATGATTCATCTTTTCCACATCAGTTGTTACATCAGTTGTTATTTGTTCAACCTTTAATACAAGTTCAGTATGATTCTTTTGAAATTGTTTTATAAGATTTTCATTTTTTATAGCATTGTTATCTATATCTGTTTTTATATTAGTTATTTTATCAGTTAGTATATCATATGTTCTATTAAAATATTCCTTCGTAACTGAAATTTTGTTAAATTTTTGTTTAACTGAACTTTCTCCAAATTTATTAATATAACTCATTTTTTAATGTATTATATTAGACTCTCTAAGTTCTTCAATAATAGAAATTATTTCGTTTTTATGATTATTATGACCAACACTTTCCGATGAAAGAAGTAAACGTAGTCTGTCAACCAATTCGTTGGGATTATCCCAATATATATAGTTTGGTTTACGATTATCTAATGATTTTAGTGTTAAACCTTCACCTCTTGTCAAAACATTTATTTTTGGACTGAATAAATGCTTAATTATTCGTTGATATTTATATGCTTTTGTTCCCTTTACTTGGGCTTCAGGTTGGTAACATCGTTTGTGTGCATTTGTATATATTAGAATCTCTTTGTATTTAACCAAATCATTTTTAGTGTAATGCAGTGGTTTGGAATGAAATACTAATTCAAACAATCCGGGTGTCATTTTCAATTTTTTATTTCCTATTCTCATAATGTTTCCTCTACTAAATATTATTTTTTCTCTTCCATACCGCCAATTTCCGTTTTCATCTTTATTAAAACCATAAACATTATCCAACTTTCTATTACTGATAAGTAATTGCATATTTTTATATAATGGTGATGATATCATATTTGTATTATAGTTGACACTGTTCAACTTAATACGTTTTTTATCATTGTTTAGCTGTGTTTCACTTTTACGTTTTGAAAATATATGGCTAAATTTACTTTGTTTCTTATATTTATTAAATTCATCATAATCATTAATAGAAGAATACTGTTTTCTCTTTAGGTTTCGTTCAGTTCTTGTTCGTTTATTATGATCATTAGTTGACTCTGAACTACACTTGCGTTTTAAATTTCTTTCAATTTTTTGCCGTTTATTCTCTTCATCATTACATTGATATGACGACCTTTTACGTTGTAATTTTGTTTCAACTGTTTCAATTTTATTTCTTTTATTCTCTTTATTCGATGGTTGAAATATTTTTCGTTTGGTACTAGTTTCTATAAAATTTGTATTATTGTTATATGTTAAAGGTCTTATAATTTTCTGATGTGTTGTTGGAGTTCCGGGTGCGTTTATGTGTGGAAACTGTGTTAGACTATTATCATAACTTTTTATCTTTTTTCTATCATCAACACCATCATCATCGTTACGATTTTGTGTTATTTTTCTTTTTAAGCTTTTTTTATTCTTAAAATAGTTATTACGTTCAATAGAGTTCTTAAAATATGTATTAGAATCATTATTCTCATACTCATCAATAAACATATTATCATCGTCACTATCATCATCATCATCATCCTCAGTTTTAACCGTATTATCGTCATCTTTATTGTCAGTTTTAACAGTAGTCGTTGATAATGATAAAGTTTTATTGTTTTCATTTTGTTTATCATTAAGTTTATTCATTATATGTTTTAGAGGTTTGGTTATAGGTTGAAATGTATCTTCCAACATATTTACTCTATCTATTTCGTTAAGTTTAATATTTTTCACTTTTTCCTTTAACACAGCTCTAGTATTTATAAGATCTTTAAGTAATTTGTTATTTTTACTCATTTTGAACTGCTTTGATACTGGTAACAATCTGCTTTATATCTGCTAACCATCTGCTTATTATCTGCTAACAATCTACTTTATATACTTATATTTGTATGAAATTATCAAATCCTTTTCGATAACGTCCTTTATCTATCAAATCATCCTTACTTATAACGTGAAATCCATATTTATCTTTCCAACATTCAGTACAAATTTTGCAAAATTGTTTAAACGACATATCACCAATAACATGATCATTATATATATGTTTTAAGTTCATTTCATCCTGTTTGAATATTATAATCATGTTTGCATTATCACGTATTAGGTGTTTAGGAATTTTGGTATATGTTTGACATAAATAAAAGCAATCAATATGTTTATGTCTACCCATACAAAAGTAATCTCTTATTGTACTTTGTTTTTCACAAATTACATCATCAAATATTATTATAGAATGTGAATAAGCTTTAGCTGGGCTTAAAACTTTTTCATTTTCCGAAAACGTAAAAAGTTTTATTTCTTTTATCGGTTTAATTAATTCCTTCAAATAACAGTATTTTGATTGATATAATGATTTTGAATATATGTAAATATTTTTGAATCTTAATCCGTTAGGACTTTCTATTAGACTTAACATCACGTTGGTCTTTCCACAATTTGATGGTCCCACAATTAATGCACGTATTGAATTTGGCAATAATGCGTTATGAACAATTTCATTCATATTTTTCGCTGATGATAGCGATTCATCAATGTTTCTTATAACAATTTGATTTTTTTGCTTAATTAATCGCATATTAACTAACTAGTGCAATACTAACAGGTAAATAAACTATAAAGAGCTCTTTATATATAGAATTATCATCATTCATGATAACAATCTTGTTACATGCGTAAAACACATCATTCATGATAACAATCTTGTTACATGCGTAAAAACATTATAAAAATGAATATAAAATATCAACGAAAGAAAAAATCGAACCAGTGTAAGATTGGAAGAGGATTTGTAAACAACTTAATTAATAAATTACCAGTTGAACTACATTTACCTGGATATCAATTTTGTGGACCGGGTACAAAACTTCAAAGTCGCTTAGCAAGAGGTGATAAAGGAATAAATTTATTGGATGCAGCTTGCAGAGACCATGATATTGCATATTCACGATCAAATGATATAAATAAAAGACATCAAGCAGATCGAGTTTTGGCTGAAAAGGCTTGGCAAAGAGTTAAAGCTAGATATCAATTTAAAGGAAAAAGCTAACGCTTGGCTTGTAGCAAACGCAATGAAAGCCAAAGAGAAATTTGGATTAGGTTTGAGGAATCCTCAAAGTCGTAAAATTAAAAAAAGTAAACAAAAGAAAAGAAAAACCAAATGTAATAGAAAATTTTTTAAAACAACTGTCAGAGATACCTTGAGACTATTAAAAAAAGAAAAACCACAAAATATAAATGAGGCAGTTGAAATTGCCCGAAAAGCTGTTCATTCAAGCTTAAAAGGAAAAAAAAGATCTAACATTAGTATACCGAGAGTTATAACAGTACCGAAAATTGGAGGATTTCTTCCACTTATTCCTGTTCTAACAGCATTATCAGCACTTGGAGGTTTAGCAACGGGTAGTTCCGCGATTGTTAAGGCAGTTAATGACATAAAAAATGGAAAGGAACAATTGAAAGAGGCTACTCGTCACAATAGATATATGGAATCAATTGCTATGGGTAAAGGCTTATACCTAAAACCATATAAAACAGGTTACGGTCTCTATTATAGTCCAGCTCCAAAAAACTTCTAAATAATCTACCTAATCGACCATTAACTAACTTGGATTTGAATAAATATGGTAAAAAACTCATACATTTTAGAGGGGTTTTTATGCGTGACTGTTTACCTAAGAAGCCTTTAACAGAAGAATGTGGTATCGTTAATTTAGACGATTCAAAAGGTTCTGGAACACATTGGGTAGCATATTATAAAAATCATAACTATAAAGAGTACTTTGATAGCTTTGGAAATTTACAACCACCACTTGAAATCATTAATTATTTTAAATCACCCATTGAATATAATTATCAGCAAAAACAAATGTTGAATTCTTTTAATTGTGGTCACTTATGTTTAAAATTTCTATACAATAAATATAATTTGAAATGAAAATAAAAATTGTTTTTGTTTTTTTCTTTATTATTTATTATTTATGTTGTAATGTCCCCAGGCATAAGTATCAATATTATTTTCACATATAAATCTTTTATCATCTAAATAACTTAATACTAATTTACTTATATATTGTGTATACACTTCATGTATCTTAGATCTAAATATATACATGGAATCATAGTACAGCTTTTTCTCTATCAAACATTTTCTAAAATCATTTATTGTTAGTTTATTAGTTACACTTTTTTTTACACCTTTTATTTTTTTGATTTCCTTGTCTAAGTTGTCTATTTTTATAGAATACATTTTAGCTCGTAAACCAATGAACTCTTTAATAACTTTACCATTGCATTCATCTTTCATCATCCCTAATACTTTTTTATTCATTTGTGGAAAATTATAGACATTTTCTTTTGGATAACCAGATGTATCAAAATGTATTTTAATTTCATTTCTAATATCATAATATAAATCATTTGTCTTAATGTCATATATAAAGGAATCGGTATCCATGTAATTAAGAGTAATATTTTCACAATATTTCGGTTTCATAAATTCATAATGAAAATTATACATTTCCCATTTCGAGAGTTCTAAGACAGAAAATCCAATGTAAATGGGTTTATTGTATTCAGTTCGTACTCTTTTCATTTGAATCGCAACCATTTGTTCATGAATTTTCAGACAACTATGAAAATTAGGCCTAGCAATTAGAGCTCTAGCTCCTAATCGTTTTCCTCTGCTCTCCCATTCACATACTAATTTTACATCTTTTCTTTTATCAACATTTTCCATTGTCTTACCATACACCGCATTATTGAGTAATTTAAAAAAGTTTTGTTCAAATGTGTTCTTAGCCAATGTTCTATGATGATTATTTACATCTATATATTTTTTCAACCAATTCGATTGTTTAAATTCAAGTATTCTATGAATTTTCTTTAAAATCAAACCATGTTGAAGACATTGTTGAAGATTTCGATAATGTATTATATAATTGGTTTTATCACTTAAATCCAATATTAACTTTTGATTTTTCATATTTTCCATCTTCTTATTTTCAGAACAAAATGGTAAGTCATTATGATAGTTGTGTAATGTGGTTGGATATTCTAAATCCACTTCCAATATATAACCTAATTCTGAATCTTCTTTTATATTATTAACATTAAAGCTTTCACAGTTTTCCAACCACTTAAAACTTTTTAAGGGAAGATATTGTGACATGGCATAACCATATAAATTATTTACATCTAAATACATTAGGTAATTTGATTCCTTTGTAGGATTATAGTCGCTAATATATTTATTATTTGCTATTGAATACCGTTTACTACATTGAACGATGCCCCCTCTAATTCCACGCGCAACAAAACTATACATATTAATATCAGATAAAAGTTCAAATTCTACTTCAGTTGTTTTTAGCATTGCATCCCAAGACAATCCTGGTGTAGTATAATATTGACAGGGATCTAAATTGTAAATGTTTTTACAAACTTTACGAATACTTTCAAATACATCACAAAGCAATAGAACATCTACTTTTAAATATAATAGAAGATAATCCAGCAATGTATTACATTTGAAAGTCTTCCAAACCGCTTGAGCATGTTCTTAATCATCTTCATTACATGATTCATTGTTAAGTTTATTAAAGAAACATGAACGATGTGGTAGCTGTGTTTCTTCAAGTCGATTCACTGAATCTAAGTAGTCATAGGGAAAAATACCTTTACGTTTCATCAAACTAAATTCATTAGGAATTTGATAATTTGATTTTACAGCTATTAAATCGTTATCGGTTAAAAATTCAGCCAATTTTTCTAAGCTTGAAGGCATAAATCGGTAAGAGTCTAGAAAACGTAATTCAATAGTTTTTACGTCATTATCGTTGTTCACGTTAACCTGTATTTTTTTGATATAGATATATAAAGTTCCTTATTTAAAGGAATTATATTGATTTCACCTTCAATAGATGAAAGTTCCCTTACGAATAAATGACTATCATATGCTGATAGATTATGAACAAATATAGGAATGAAATTTGCGATCTGATACTCTAAATTACATTTTTTTATGCACAGGACCCCTGTATTCACCTGTCAAGTGACAATGATCAGCTACACGACCTTCAAAAGATAACATTTTTTTACATATGTAACAAATCGTACTCTCTTCATGAATTTTCTGTTGCAGTTGTGTTAAAGAATTCATTGGTTTTACAACACTTAAATAATTGTTATATATATCTTTTACATCTTGTACTAAATTTATGAAAAAATTTTTAGGTGAGTCATTACCACTATAAATTCTAAATATATCTAAACTAGAGTCAAATGAACATTTTATATAATAACTATAAGCGAATGGTATATGTTTTTGTATAGATTTAACATTTAGCGAATTTTGAATATTTACTGATTCTAGAATACATTCAAAATCTGCATATACTACAAAAGGTACGTCCATTTGCTTTTTAAAATTTTTAAAACTTACTAAAATATTATCTGCATCAGGCATCTTAGTAACAATTTTATTACAATGCTCTTTATGTGTTTTTAGTGCTAACTCAGTATGAAAATATAACAAACATGTGTTACATATAAATATTGCTGTTTTATGATTTGTTAATTGACTTTTTATCAATCTGTAATTAAAAACGTATAAATAAATAAATTATATATATATATATATATATATATATATATATATATATATATATATATATATATATATATATATATATATATATATATATATATATATATATATATATATATATATATATATATATATATATATATATATATATATATATATATATATATATATATATATATATATATATATATATATATATATATATATATATATATATATATATATATATATATATATATATATATATATATATATATATATATATATATATATATATATATATATATATATATATATATATATATATATATATATATATATATATATATATATATATATATATATATATATATATATATATATATATATATATATATATATATATATATATATATATATATATATATATATATATATATATATATATATATATATATGTTCACGCACGGTAACCCTGTGTGGTTCTCGTTACTTTGTAACGAATTAATTGCTTGTTTTTTCCTCAACTTTTGGGACTAAAGAATTTTTTCTGATCAGTGTTTAAAAAGAGTTTTTGTGCATAAAGCATAACAAGTGCGGCTAACATCAATCCCTTCGTTTTTTCCCTTTTTTTAATCGTGGAATATTAAATAAAACCTTAAAAAATCTTTATCGCTAAGAAATATAAGGCTTTCTAAAAGTCGAACACAAAAGTGTGTAGAAATTAATTTGAGAAAAACTATTGCTCTAAACTTTTATGTGTAACTTCATTTAATAAAACAAAACAAAAAGTATTCCTAATAAATAAAAAAAAAGAAATAGAGAAATAAAAATCACTATAAATTATAAAAATATCTCTAACTTAATCATTAATACCATTATGGTTATAACCAATTATACGCCTGCTAGCTCATAAAAAGCAACATTAAACCGACATCAATTTTTGCAACCAAAACCAACCAAAAGGTATTCCTCACAACCAGGAAAAGGTACCAGCTGCATTCGATTGGAGTTTAACAAAAAGGCAACAACAACCACACGGATACCATCCACAAACCGGTAAGTCGTCAGATTTAAACCAAACCTAGACTATATTTTGTCCAACCCCCGTGTGCCCTGCACATTTTGGTCCTTCGAGCCGGATACGGGTCATCCATAACCCGGCACCCACCTTGGCTATCGGGAAACCCCATTTTCCCCCCTAAAAACCCATTTTCGTGTTTTGTGAGATATGCCGTTTTTGCAATAAACGGCATTTCAACCCCCTTTTTTCTTCCTTAAAATTCCATTTTTCAGATATGTCGTTTTGGCAATAAACGGTATCTAACCCCCGGTTCTGAACATGGGTGTACAGTCTCGTCGAAAAACGTTAGTTTCGCGACAAAACTGTCCATCTTAGTAAAATATTAGTGGTCATTCCTTTTTTTATACAAAAGCTCTAACGGTGCACTAAATAAATCATAATTTAAACATACATACATATGTATGTATGTACGTGCCCACATACTTACCAAGTAGCAACCACCTTTTACATTTATTGCACAAAGAGAGGAAGAGCCAAAAATTGTGTTTTAAAAAACTAACTGCTAATCCACCGCATATGTATGTATCCCCCCACACTTTTGTTCCCCGCAGAGATAAATCTAAAGCAAATAATTGCAATCAACGAAAAGAAAAGAATAAGTTGTTGTTCTGTTGGAGATTTTGCCCTTGACAAAGTAAAGGGCATAAAACATATCATTCTTCTGTTCTCATCGAGTTACCAAAACTCAACAACAGCAACAACAATACAAGCAAAGAATAAATACATACATATCAGCATACAACAACTTTAAGACCACCAGCAGCAGAAAGAAGAGAAGAATTTGTGACACCAACAAAACGAACCAATTAAGGAAAAAACAAAACCAACTATAATTGTTGTGGTTTTGTTTCCCCTTTAAAATAAATGTCACAAAGAATTTCTCACTTTGAGATTCTTTGTGCATGGAGAAATAGTGTATGATTTTTTGGCACTCTTGAAAATTAAAACAGCGAGTGAACGATCAACCACCAAAAAATAAAAACAGCACAAAACACTCTTTATGTATGAATGCATTTACTTCTGATCAAATAAATAGGTCAAGTAAAATATATGCAACAGCTGATACATAAGAATATTCATTAACAGGTGGATACGAGGGCAGTTCAACAATTAACCAAAGTGGAAAATAAATTGTTTTTATATTAATAAACGGATGAAAACTTATGATCTATTTGTACTATTGAATACAAATTTTCTCAACAATTAACCCCCGTCGTGCACACATGTCAGATCATTACAAAAATACTCTCGCTACATAAAATAGTGAAAGCAAATAATTTGAAAATTTATTTAACTATTTAAGTACTATTAACCCCCATTATTTTCAACTTTTATTAACCCCCATTATTTCAACTTTTATCAACCCCCATACATCTTGGTCGCTTATACGAAGCACCACTGAAAATTTTCTAAAATTTTCACACAACCGGTCGCTTATACTAAGCACCTTCGAGGATTTATTTAAATCTTTATAACCCCCATACATCTTGGTCGCTTATACGAAGCACCACTGAGAATTTTCTAAAATTTTCACCCAACCGGTCGCTTATACTAAGCACCTTCGAGGATTTATTTAAATCTTTATAACCCCCATACATCCTGGTCGCTTATACGAGGCACCATTGAACTTTTTAAATTTTTGCCGCACTCGAAAATAGGTCGCTTATACTAAGCACCTTTGAAGATTTCTTTAAATCTTCATAACCCCCATACATCGGTCGTTTATACGAAACGTCATTAAAATTTTTTTTTTCGAATTTTCTTGACAACTACACACAGGTCGCTTATACTAAGCACCTTCGAGGATTTCCTTGAATCCTCAAACTTCCGTAAATTGGTCGCTTATACCAAGTACCAGTGAAAATTTGTTTTTACATAATTTTTAACCCCCGATACATTGATCGTTACCTGGATTACCAGTGACGATCTCTTAAACCCCCATAACATACTTGTCGGACAGTCAACAATTCAAATCGTTTTTCACTAAAAATGGCATCGTTAAAAAACTTAATACGCGCTTCTGATCGCGTGGTAAGTTTTCAAAGCTATTTTAAAGGCTTGAAAGAAGAGACGCACACTCTTCATACCTTGGAGACTCAAAAACAACAGCTTGAGAAGTTATGGTCTATTTTCGAGACACTCTACGAAACAGCGCTGGATAACTATGAAACAGCGAAGGATGAAATAGAAATGGCAGCATTAGAGAATCGTTTTTATTCCACTTTTGAAGCCTATACCGAGATCAGCGCAAATATCCACGAACGCAGCGACACTATTCGTACCCAGGCTAAAGCAGTTTCCGCATCAGCGGAAAAACGCGTTGATATGACCCCACATATATCCTTACCTCCCTGCGATACTGAAGTTTTTCATGGTGACTACAAATCCTGGCCGACATTCCGTGATATGTTCACGGCCCTGTACCGCAACAACACACGTCTCTCACCCGTAGAGAAAATGTGCCACTTGATGAAGAAGACGCAAGGCGAGGCACGTGAGCTTCTCAAAACGTGTCCCATGACCAACGAAGGTTTTGATATGGCATGGCAGAACCTCATGCACCGTTATGAAAACAAGAGGGTCCTAGTCAACGCACAATTGAAATCACTTTTCAATGTAAAACCGATGTCGCGGGAAACTAGTTCTGATCTGAGGCGGCTGCAGCGTACAATTAGCGATTGTATTACAAATCTTCGCTTGCTTCAGATTGAAACAGAGAACTGGGATCCAATATTCGTGTACATCTGCTCGACCTGCTTGCCTGAAGTTACCCTTAATTTATGGGAACAATCTTTGCCGCATACAACCGATTTGCCGACTTGGAAGGAGCTGGATGTGTTTCTAACATCTCGGTTTCACACGCTAGAATCAGTTGCTGATATTCGATCAACTTTTGCGAGTTCGAATGGTTCGAAACCCGCGCACCCGGCTAAGCTGAATAAATCTAATTCGTCTTCAAAACAAAAGCTTCAAAGTTACCAGACGAGTATTTCCAAAGAAAATATGGGAAAATGTGCCCTTTGTCCGCAATTTCACCCTCTTAGATTTTGTTCCGTTTTCCTAGCAATGCCAATCGAAGAGCGCTATGCTACGGTCAAGCAACAAAATCGATGTACAAATTGTCTGGGAACTTCTCATGGATCCAAAACCTGCAAAAGCAAGTATGCCTGCCATACGTGCAAGGGAAAACATCATACATTGCTTCATCGCGCAGCACGAGTTTTCAATACAACCCCCGTAATTTCTCCCCCTCTTCAGGCTAACCTGAATAATAATCGTCCTCCTTTAGATAGGAGCCCTTCTACGTCAGCACAAACCGCTGACAGAATGCTGCAATCATTTTCAACACACTTAACCCCCACTACACAATCCGTCATACTAGGCACTGCTCTCGTCGACGTATATCAAGACGATTGCAAATACACAGTCCGCGCGCTAATCGACTCTGCATCTGAGGCAACCTTTATTTCACTCAAACTACAAAAGCGTTTAGGCCTTAGCACGCGATCTTCCCAAGCACAAATACACGGCTTAGGCGATTCATTAACTGCTACCTCAGCGCAGACATGTCCCATTAAAATAGGCTCTCCTATCGATCCATCATTTGAACTATCTTCAGAGGCATTAGTCATCAACAAATTGACAGGCCAACTTGCCTATTACCCCCCATTAACGCTGGCAAACAGTAGTTTTTCACATTTGCAGTTAGCCGATACTTACCGCAGCGGTGGGTCCGAAATTGACCTGCTTCTCGGTGGAGATATCTACCCAAAAATAATTCAAGATGGGCTGCACTGGGATAGACAACAGTCTTTGGTCGCGCAGAAAACTGCTTTCGGATGGATAATTACCGGCAAGGTAACCGCAAATCCGTGTAAAAAGGCAATTTTATCATTTTATAACACCGTCGCGTTGGATAATCAACTTCGACGTTTCTGGGAGCTTGAAGATATACCGAAGAAAACAAAATCGTCACCAGAGGACGAATACTGCGAAAATCTTTACACCGCTACTACCTTCCGCAATCAGGATGGTCGATACGTTGTATTACTTCCTTTAAAACAGGAATACCCCGAAAAATTAAATATTGGTCAATCTCGAAAAATCGCGTTATCCCAATTTCTACGAAATGAAGCGCGTTTGATCAAAAACCCCCAACTAAAAGTCGAATATGATCGAGTTATTACCGAATATTCTGCTCTTGGCCAAATGGCCAAGGTAACCCCCGTAACTGGTGACAGCGGCACATATTATTTGCCCCACCACGCTGTTTTTAAACCCGACAGCACCACTACAAAATTACGTGTGGTGTTTAATGCATCAAACCCCTCATTAAACGGCGTCAGCCTCAACGATCTGCTTCATACTGGTCCAGTTTTACAAGCAGACTTAATGATCTTAATACTAAGATGGAGATTTTTCCGCTACGTTTTTAACGCGGACATCGAAAAGATGTACCGCCAAATTCTGGTAAACCCCTCTCATACCCCCCTTCAGCGTATTTTACACCGAAATTCTCCAACTGAATTCATTCAAGACTATGAGTTAAACACAGTCACATTTGGCGTGAACTGTGCCCCCTATCTGGCAATCAGGACATTGCTAGAGCTCGCCAAGGAGAGCGAAACCACTCACCCTCACGTAGCCGAAGTTCTACGGAATTATATGTATGTCGACGATGTCCTTTCTGGAGCGCATACAATATCATCGGCGCTGAAATCACGCGATGACATCATCAAAGTTCTTGCAACAGCAGGCTTTTCGCTTCGTAAATGGACAGCGAACAACGAAATGTTACTACAAGGTCTACCGTCGACACACTTGCTGGATGAAGAGTTTCTCAAATTGTCAGACTCCAGCATAACCACAACTTTGGGCCTCAGATGGAACGCGGGAGGAGATTATTTTTACTTTAAACTTAAATCTACACCCAATCGCAGTTTCACTACAAAAAGGTGTGTGCTATCCGAAATAGCAAGATTATTCGACCCAGCAGGTTGGCTGTCACCCAAAATCATCGTTGCGAAAATTATTATGCAGCAAATATGGAAAGATGGTACCGACTGGGACGAAGATTTAAACCCCCCGACGATGCAAAAATGGCATGAATTTCTCGACGATTATATAAACATCGAACAAATTAAAATTCCCCGTTTCATTGATTTCGATCCCTCCTACAAGGTCGAACTCCACGGTTTCTGTGACGCGTCGGAAAAGGCGTATGCAGCAGCCCTTTACCTTCGCTCTGAGTTCCAAGGATATGTCGCCAGTCACCTTTTGGCAGCCAAAACGAAAGTTGCGCCAGTGAAATTTGTTTCCTTACCTAGGAAAGAATTATGCGGAGCTGAATTACTGGCAAACATGATAGAATCTACACAATCTCAGCTCAATCTCAAGGATTACAAAATCTTCCTGTGGACAGATTCCACCATTGTGTTGGCATGGCTGAAAAAACCGGCTCACAAGTGGAACACTTTCGTAGAAAATCGAATTTCCTCTATTATTGAAAAGGTAGGCCAGGATTGTTGGGCTCACGTGGACTCAAAAAATAACCCAGCTGATCTGGCATCTCGCGGGACTACGGTTACAGAATTGTCATCAAATGATTTGTGGTGGCATGGACCTTTATGGCTCAAACTTCCTCATAATGAATGGCCATCAAGAAAAGCTGTTTTTGAAACTGAAGAAGAAAAACGGCCAGTACGAGTTCTTACCACTACATTACCTCCCGAAGATATTATTGCAAGCTTTTCGGACCTTCCTCGTGCATTAAGAGTCGTATGTTACATCTTTCGATTCTACAATCGTCTGCGAGCCAAACAAAGTTCTGATAATAACAATCACGAGCTGGCAGCCAAAGAAATCGTTTTCGCCAAAAATCGTTTGATAATCGCCTGCCAAAAATCACTTTTCAACAACGAATATTCACAATTATTGGAACAAAAACCGCTATCCCGCAAAAGTCCGCTTTTAACTTTCAACCCATTTTTGGACTCTAACGGAGTTATGAGAATTAATGGCCGTTTGGCAAATTCTCCTACATTAAGTTACGATGAACGTTACCCCATTCTACTACCATATCATGCCAGTTTTACGCGATTACTTCTTAAATATCTACATCAATACTCTCTTCATGGTCAAAATGCGTTGTTATATCGCCTAAAGAGACTACGTCATTATGTCCCAAGACTCAAAACTTTGATAAAAACAATATTATCAGGAGCGGACTGCAAACAGCTGCTATTGGATCTCCACTGGCGCAGGACACCGTACTGGGATGGCTGATCATCGGCAAATTTGCCGTTTAAACATTATTTCTTTCATTTAAATTTTATAAATCATAACATAACGTTTTTTTTTATAATCATATGTATTGTAAACCTTCATTTATACTTATAATCATACCATTACATTTGAATTATATACCTTTATTTTTTTTACCATATGTGAATTATAAATTGTATCATACGGAGTCCACGAACTGCCGCACTTATTATTGTTTTCCATATCATTGTACGCCGGCCCTCGTTGTTATTGCAATATAGCAAGGGGGCGGGATGTTCACGCACGGTAACCCTGTGTGGTTCTCGTTACTTTGTAACGAATTAATTGCTTGTTTTTTCCTCAACTTTTGGGACTAAAGAATTTTTTCTGATCAGTGTTTAAAAAGAGTTTTTGTGCATAAAGCATAACAAGTGCGGCTAACATCAATCCCTTCGTTTTTTCCCTTTTTTTAATCGTGGAATATTAAATAAAACCTTAAAAAATCTTTATCGCTAAGAAATATAAGGCTTTCTAAAAGTCGAACACAAAAGTGTGTAGAAATTAATTTGAGAAAAACTATTGCTCTAAACTTTTATGTGTAACTTCATTTAATAAAACAAAACAAAAAGTATTCCTAATAAATAAAAAAAAAGAAATAGAGAAATAAAAATCACTATAAATTATAAAAATATCTCTAACTTAATCATTAATACCATTATGGTTATAACCAATTATACGCCTGCTAGCTCATAAAAAGCAACATT
This sequence comes from Panzeria rudis, assembly GCA_956483635.1. Taxonomy (NCBI): domain Eukaryota; kingdom Metazoa; phylum Arthropoda; class Insecta; order Diptera; family Tachinidae; genus Panzeria; species Panzeria rudis. The sequence continues at coordinate 83,834,388 of OY101449.1, forward strand.
AAGCCGACATCAATTTTTGCAACCAAAACCAACCAAAAGGTATTCCTCACAACCAGGAAAAGGTACCAGCTGCATTCGATTGGAGTTTAACAAAAAGGCAACAACAACCACACGGATACCATCCACAAACCGGTAAGTCGTCAGATTTAAACCTAGACTATATTTTGTCCAACCCCCGTGTGCCCTGCACATTTTGGTCCTTCGAGCCGGATACGGGTCATCCATAACCCGGCACCCACCTTGGCTATCGGGAAACCCCATTTTCCCCCCTAAAAACCCATTTTCGTGTTTTGTGAGATATGCCGTTTTTGCAATAAACGGCATTTCAACCCCCTTTTTTCTTCCTTAAAATTCCATTTTTCAGATATGTCGTTTTGGCAATAAACGGTATCTAACCCCCGGTTCTGAACATGGGTGTACAGTCTCGTCGAAAAACGTTAGTTTCGCGACAAAACTGTCCATCTTAGTAAAATATTAGTGGTCATTCCTTTTTTTATACAAAAGCTCTAACGGTGCACTAAATAAATCATAATTTAAACATACATACATATGTATGTATGTACGTGCCCACATACTTACCAAGTAGCAACCACCTTTTACATTTATTGCACAAAGAGAGGAAGAGCAAAAAATTGTGTTTTAAAAAACTAACTGCTAATCCACCGCATATGTATGTATCCCCCCACACTTTTGTTCCCCGCAGAGATAAATCTAAAGCAAATAATTGCAATCAACGAAAAGAAAAGAATAAGTTGTTGTTCTGTTGGAGATTTTGCCCTTGACAAAGTAAAGGGCATAAAACATATCATTCTTCTGTTCTCATCGAGTTACCAAAACTCAACAACAGCAACAACAATACAAGCAAAGAATAAATACATACATATCAGCATACAACAACTTTAAGACCACCAGCAGCAGAAAGAAGAGAAGAATTTGTGACACCAACAAAACGAACCAATTAAGGAAAAAACAAAACCAACTATAATTGTTGTGGTTTTGTTTCCCCTTTAAAATAAATGTCACAAAGAATTTCTCACTTTGAGATTCTTTGTGCATGGAGAAATAGTGTATGATTTTTTGGCACTCTTGAAAATTAAAACAGCGAGTGAACGATCAACCACCAAAAAATAAAAACAGCACAAAACACTCTTTATGTATGAATGCATTTACTTCTGATCAAATAAATAGGTCAAGTAAAATATATGCAACAGCTGATACATAAGAATATTCATTAACAGGTGGATACGAGGGCAGTTCAACAATTAACCAAAGTGGAAAATAAATTGTTTTTATATTAATAAACGGATGAAAACTTATGATCTATTTGTACTATTGAATACAAATTTTCTCAACAATTAACCCCCGTCGTGCACACATGTCAGATCATTACAAAAATACTCTCGCTACATAAAATAGTGAAAGCAAATAATTTGAAAATTTATTTAACTATTTAAGTACTATTAACCCCCATTATTTTCAACTTTTATTAACCCCCATTATTTCAACTTTTATCAACCCCCATACATCTTGGTCGCTTATACGAAGCACCACTGAAAATTTTCTAAAATTTTCACACAACCGGTCGCTTATACTAAGCACCTTCGAGGATTTATTTAAATCTTTATAGCCCCCATACATCTTGGTCGCTTATACGAAGCACCACTGAGAATTTTCTAAAATTTTCACCCAACCGGTCGCTTATACTAAGCACCTTCGAGGATTTATTTAAATCTTTATAACCCCCATACATCCTGGTCGCTTATACGAGGCACCATTGAACTTTTTAAATTTTTGCCGCACTCGAAAATAGGTCGCTTATACTAAGCACCTTTGAAGATTTCTTTAAATCTTCATAACCCCCATACATCGGTCGTTTATACGAAACGTCATTAAAATTTTTTTTTTCGAATTTTCTTGACAACTACACACAGGTCGCTTATACTAAGCACCTTCGAGGATTTCCTTGAATCCTCAAACTTCCGTAAATTGGTCGCTTATACCAAGTACCAGTGAAAATTTGTTTTTACATAATTTTTAACCCCCGATACATTGATCGTTACCTGGATTACCAGTGACGATCTCTTAAACCCCCATAACATACTTGTCGGACAGTCAACAATTCAAATCGTTTTTCACTAAAAATGGCATCGTTAAAAAACTTAATACGCGCTTCTGATCGCGTGGTAAGTTTTCAAAGCTATTTTAAAGGCTTGAAAGAAGAGACGCACACTCTTCATACCTTGGAGACTCAAAAACAACAGCTTGAGAAGTTATGGTCTATTTTCGAGACACTCTACGAAACAGCGCTGGATAACTATGAAACAGCGAAGGATGAAATAGAAATGGCAGCATTAGAGAATCGTTTTTATTCCACTTTTGAAGCCTATACCGAGATCAGCGCAAATATCCACGAACGCAGCGACACTATTCGTACCCAGGCTAAAGCAGTTTCCGCATCAGCGGAAAAACGCGTTGATATGACCCCACATATATCCTTACCTCCCTGCGATACTGAAGTTTTTCATGGTGACTACAAATCCTGGCCGACATTCCGTGATATGTTCACGGCCCTGTACCGCAACAACACACGTCTCTCACCCGTAGAGAAAATGTGCCACTTGATGAAGAAGACGCAAGGCGAGGCACGTGAGCTTCTCAAAACGTGTCCCATGACCAACGAAGGTTTTGATATGGCATGGCAGAACCTCATGCACCGTTATGAAAACAAGAGGGTCCTAGTCAACGCACAATTGAAATCACTTTTCAATGTAAAACCGATGTCGCGGGAAACTAGTTCTGATCTGAGGCGGCTGCAGCGTACAATTAGCGATTGTATTACAAATCTTCGCTTGCTTCAGATTGAAACAGAGAACTGGGATCCAATATTCGTGTACATCTGCTCGACCTGCTTGCCTGAAGTTACCCTTAATTTATGGGAACAATCTTTGCCGCATACAACCGATTTGCCGACTTGGAAGGAGCTGGATGTGTTTCTAACATCTCGGTTTCACACGCTAGAATCAGTTGCTGATATTCGATCAACTTTTGCGAGTTCGAATGGTTCGAAACCCGCGCACCCGGCTAAGCTGAATAAATCTAATTCGTCTTCAAAACAAAAGCTTCAAAGTTACCAGACGAATATTTCCAAAGAAAATATGGGAAAATGTGCCCTTTGTCTGCAATTTCACCCTCTTAGATTTTGTTCCGTTTTCCTAGCAATGCCAATCGAAGAGCGCTATGCTACGGTCAAGCAACAAAATCGATGTACAAATTGTCTGGGAACTTCTCATGGATCCAAAACCTGCAAAAGCAAGTATGCCTGCCATACGTGCAAGGGAAAACATCATACATTGCTTCATCGCGCAGCACGAGTTTTCAATACAACCCCCGTAATTTCTCCCCCTCTTCAGGCTAACCTGAATAATAATCGTCCTCCTTTAGATAGGAGCCCTTCTACGTCAGCACAAACCGCTGACAGAATGCTGCAATCATTTTCAACACACTTAACCCCCACTACACAATCCGTCATACTAGGCACTGCTCTCGTCGACGTATATCAAGACGATTGCAAATACACAGTCCGCGCGCTAATCGACTCTGCATCTGAGGCAACCTTTATTTCACTCAAACTACAAAAGCGTTTAGGCCTTAGCACGCGATCTTCCCAAGCACAAATACACGGCTTAGGCGATTCATTAACTGCTACCTCAGCGCAGACATGTCCCATTAAAATAGGCTCTCCTATCGATCCATCATTTGAACTATCTTCAGAGGCATTAGTCATCAACAAATTGACAGGCCAACTTGCCTATTACCCCCCATTAACGCTGGCAAACAGTAGTTTTTCACATTTGCAGTTAGCCGATACTTACCGCAGCGGTGGGTCCGAAATTGACCTGCTTCTCGGTGGAGATATCTACCCAAAAATAATTCAAGATGGGCTGCACTGGGATAGACAACAGTCTTTGGTCGCGCAGAAAACTGCTTTCGGATGGATAATTACCGGCAAGGTAACCGCAAATCCGTGTAAAAAGGCAATTTTATCATTTTATAACACCGTCGCGTTGGATAATCAACTTCGACGTTTCTGGGAGCTTGAAGATATACCGAAGAAAACAAAATCGTCACCAGAGGACGAATACTGCGAAAATCTTTACACCGCTACTACCTTCCGCAATCAGGATGGTCGATACGTTGTATTACTTCCTTTAAAACAGGAATACCCCGAAAAATTAAATATTGGTCAATCTCGAAAAATCGCGTTATCCCAATTTCTACGAAATGAAGCGCGTTTGATCAAAAACCCCCAACTAAAAGTCGAATATGATCGAGTTATTACCGAATATTCTGCTCTTGGCCAAATGGCCAAGGTAACCCCCGTAACTGGTGACAGCGGCACATATTATTTGCCCCACCACGCTGTTTTTAAACCCGACAGCACCACTACAAAATTACGTGTGGTGTTTAATGCATCAAACCCCTCATTAAACGGCGTCAGCCTCAACGATCTGCTTCATACTGGTCCAGTTTTACAAGCAGACTTAATGATCTTAATACTAAGATGGAGATTTTTCCGCTACGTTTTTAACGCGGACATCGAAAAGATGTACCGCCAAATTCTGGTAAACCCCTCTCATACCCCCCTTCAGCGTATTTTACACCGAAATTCTCCAACTGAATTCATTCAAGACTATGAGTTAAACACAGTCACATTTGGCGTGAACTGTGCCCCCTATCTGGCAATCAGGACATTGCTAGAGCTCGCCAAGGAGAGCGAAACCACTCACCCTCACGTAGCCGAAGTTCTACGGAATTATATGTATGTCGACGATGTCCTTTCTGGAGCGCATACAATATCATCGGCGCTGAAATCACGCGATGACATCATCAAAGTTCTTGCAACAGCAGGCTTTTCGCTTCGTAAATGGACGGCGAACAACGAAATGTTACTACAAGGTCTACCGTCGACACACTTGCTGGATGAAGAGTTTCTCAAATTGTCAGACTCCAGCATAACCACAACTTTGGGCCTCAGATGGAACGCGGGAGGAGATTATTTTTACTTTAAACTTAAATCTACACCCAATCGCAGTTTCACTACAAAAAGGTGTGTGCTATCCGAAATAGCAAGATTATTCGACCCAGCAGGTTGGCTGTCACCCAAAATCATCGTTGCGAAAATTATTATGCAGCAAATATGGAAAGATGGTACCGACTGGGACGAAGATTTAAACCCCCCGACGATGCAAAAATGGCATGAATTTCTCGACGATTATATAAACATCGAACAAATTAAAATTCCCCGTTTCATTGATTTCGATCCCTCCTACAAGGTCGAACTCCACGGTTTCTGTGACGCGTCGGAAAAGGCGTATGCAGCAGCCCTTTACCTTCGCTCTGAGTTCCAAGGATATGTCGCCAGTCACCTTTTGGCAGCCAAAACGAAAGTTGCGCCAGTGAAATTTGTTTCCTTACCTAGGAAAGAATTATGCGGAGCTGAATTACTGGCAAACATGATAGAATCTACACAATCTCAGCTCAATCTCAAGGATTACAAAATCTTCCTGTGGACAGATTCCACCATTGTGTTGGCATGGCTGAAAAAACCGGCTCACAAGTGGAACACTTTCGTAGAAAATCGAATTTCCTCTATTATTGAAAAGGTAGGCCAGGATTGTTGGGCTCACGTGGACTCAAAAAATAACCCAGCTGATCTGGCATCTCGCGGGACTACGGTTACAGAATTGTCATCAAATGATTTGTGGTGGCATGGACCTTTATGGCTCAAACTTCCTCATAATGAATGGCCATCAAGAAAAGCTGTTTTTGAAACTGAAGAAGAAAAACGGCCAGTACGAGTTCTTACCACTACATTACCTCCCGAAGATATTATTGCAAGCTTTTCGGACCTTCCTCGTGCATTAAGAGTCGTATGTTACATCTTTCGATTCTACAATCGTCTGCGAGCCAAACAAAGTTCTGATAATAACAATCACGAGCTGGCAGCCAAAGAAATCGTTTTCGCCAAAAATCGTTTGATAATCGCCTGCCAAAAATCACTTTTCAACAACGAATATTCACAATTATTGGAACAAAAACCGCTATCCCGCAAAAGTCCGCTTTTAACTTTCAACCCATTTTTGGACTCTAACGGAGTTATGAGAATTAATGGCCGTTTGGCAAATTCTCCTACATTAAGTTACGATGAACGTTGCCCCATTCTACTACCATATCATGCCAGTTTTACGCGATTACTTCTTAAATATCTACATCAATACTCTCTTCATGGTCAAAATGCGTTGTTATATCGCCTAAAGAGACTACGTCATTATGTCCCAAGACTCAAAACTTTGATAAAAACAATATTATCAGGAGCGGACTGCAAACAGCTGCTATTGGATCTCCACTGGCGCAGGACACCGTACTGGGATGGCTGATCATCGGCAAATTTGCCGTTTAAACATTATTTCTTTCATTTAAATTTTATAAATCATAACATAACGTTTTTTTTTTTTATAATCATATGTATTGTAAACCTTCATTTATACTTATAATCATACCATTACATTTGAATTATATACCTTTATTTTTTTTACCATATGTGAATTATAAATTGTATCATACGGAGTCCACGAACTGCCGCACTTATTATTGTTTTCCATATCATTGTACGCCGGCCCTCGTTGTTATTGCAATATAGCAAGGGGGCGGGATGTTCACGCACGGTAACCCTGTGTGGTTCTCGTTACTTTGTAACGAATTAATTGCTTGTTTTTTCCTCAACTTTTGGGACTAAAGAATTTTTTCTGATCAGTGTTTAAAAAGAGTTTTTGTGCATAAAGCATAACAAGTGCGGCTAACATCAATCCCTTCGTTTTTTCCCTTTTTTTAATCGTGGAATATTAAATAAAACCTTAAAAAATCTTTATCGCTAAGAAATATAAGGCTTTCTAAAAGTCGAACACAAAAGTGTGTAGAAATTAATTTGAGAAAAACTATTGCTCTAAACTTTTATGTGTAACTTCATTTAATAAAACAAAACAAAAAGTATTCCTAATAAAAAAAAAAAAAGAAATAGAGAAATAAAAATCACTATAAATTATAAAAATATCTCTAACTTAATCATTAATACCATTATGGTTATAACCAATTATACGCCTGCTAGCTCATAAAAAGCAACATTAAACCGACATCAATTTTTGCAACCAAAACCAACCAAAAGGTATTCCTCACAACCAGGAAAAGGTACCAGCTGCATTCGATTGGAGTTTAACAAAAAGGCAACAACAACCACACGGATACCATCCACAAACCGGTAAGTCGTCAGATTTAAACCTAGACTATATTTTGTCCAACCCCCGTGTGCCCTGCACATTTTGGTCCTTCGAGCCGGATACGGGTCATCCATAACCCGGCACCCACCTTGGCTATCGGGAAACCCCATTTTCCCCCCTAAAAACCCATTTTCGTGTTTTGTGAGATATGCCGTTTTTGCAATAAACGGCATTTCAACCCCCTTTTTTCTTCCTTAAAATTCCATTTTTCAGATATGTCGTTTTGGCAATAAACGGTATCTAACCCCCGGTTCTGAACATGGGTGTACAGTCTCGTCGAAAAACGTTAGTTTCGCGACAAAACTGTCCATCTTAGTAAAATATTAGTGGTCATTCCTTTTTTTATACAAAAGCTCTAACGGTGCACTAAATAAATCATAATTTAAACATACATACATATGTATGTATGTACGTGCCCACATACTTACCAAGTAGCAACCACCTTTTACATTTATTGCACAAAGAGAGGAAGAGCAAAAAATTGTGTTTTAAAAAACTAACTGCTAATCCACCGCATATGTATGTATCCCCCCACACTTTTGTTCCCCGCAGAGATAAATCTAAAGCAAATAATTGCAATCAACGAAAAGAAAAGAATAAGTTGTTGTTCTGTTGGAGATTTTGCCCTTGACAAAGTAAAGGGCATAAAACATATCATTCTTCTGTTCTCATCGAGTTACCAAAACTCAACAACAGCAACAACAATACAAGCAAAGAATAAATACATACATATCAGCATACAACAACTTTAAGACCACCAGCAGCAGAAAGAAGAGAAGAATTTGTGACACCAACAAAACGAACCAATTAAGGAAAAAACAAAACCAACTATAATTGTTGTGGTTTTGTTTCCCCTTTAAAATAAATGTCACAAAGAATTTCTCACTTTGAGATTCTTTGTGCATGGAGAAATAGTGTATGATTTTTTGGCACTCTTGAAAATTAAAACAGCGAGTGAACGATCAACCACCAAAAAATAAAAACAGCACAAAACACTCTTTATGTATGAATGCATTTACTTCTGATCAAATAAATAGGTCAAGTAAAATATATGCAACAGCTGATACATAAGAATATTCATTAACAGGTGGATACGAGGGCAGTTCAACAATTAACCAAAGTGGAAAATAAATTGTTTTTATATTAATAAACGGATGAAAACTTATGATCTATTTGTACTATTGAATACAAATTTTCTCAACAATTAACCCCCGTCGTGCACACATGTCAGATCATTACAAAAATACTCTCGCTACATAAAATAGTGAAAGCAAATAATTTGAAAATTTATTTAACTATTTAAGTACTATTAACCCCCATTATTTTCAACTTTTATTAACCCCCATTATTTCAACTTTTATCAACCCCCATACATCTTGGTCGCTTATACGAAGCACCACTGAAAATTTTCTAAAATTTTCACACAACCGGTCGCTTATACTAAGCACCTTCGAGGATTTATTTAAATCTTTATAGCCCCCATACATCTTGGTCGCTTATACGAAGCACCACTGAGAATTTTCTAAAATTTTCACCCAACCGGTCGCTTATACTAAGCACCTTCGAGGATTTATTTAAATCTTTATAACCCCCATACATCCTGGTCGCTTATACGAGGCACCATTGAACTTTTTAAATTTTTGCCGCACTCGAAAATAGGTCGCTTATACTAAGCACCTTTGAAGATTTCTTTAAATCTTCATAACCCCCATACATCGGTCGTTTATACGAAACGTCATTAAAATTTTTTTTTTCGAATTTTCTTGACAACTACACACAGGTCGCTTATACTAAGCACCTTCGAGGATTTCCTTGAATCCTCAAACTTCCGTAAATTGGTCGCTTATACCAAGTACCAGTGAAAATTTGTTTTTACATAATTTTTAACCCCCGATACATTGATCGTTACCTGGATTACCAGTGACGATCTCTTAAACCCCCATAACATACTTGTCGGACAGTCAACAATTCAAATCGTTTTTCACTAAAAATGGCATCGTTAAAAAACTTAATACGCGCTTCTGATCGCGTGGTAAGTTTTCAAAGCTATTTTAAAGGCTTGAAAGAAGAGACGCACACTCTTCATACCTTGGAGACTCAAAAACAACAGCTTGAGAAGTTATGGTCTATTTTCGAGACACTCTACGAAACAGCGCTGGATAACTATGAAACAGCGAAGGATGAAATAGAAATGGCAGCATTAGAGAATCGTTTTTATTCCACTTTTGAAGCCTATACCGAGATCAGCGCAAATATCCACGAACGCAGCGACACTATTCGTACCCAGGCTAAAGCAGTTTCCGCATCAGCGGAAAAACGCGTTGATATGACCCCACATATATCCTTACCTCCCTGCGATACTGAAGTTTTTCATGGTGACTACAAATCCTGGCCGACATTCCGTGATATGTTCACGGCCCTGTACCGCAACAACACACGTCTCTCACCCGTAGAGAAAATGTGCCACTTGATGAAGAAGACGCAAGGCGAGGCACGTGAGCTTCTCAAAACGTGTCCCATGACCAACGAAGGTTTTGATATGGCATGGCAGAACCTCATGCACCGTTATGAAAACAAGAGGGTCCTAGTCAACGCACAATTGAAATCACTTTTCAATGTAAAACCGATGTCGCGGGAAACTAGTTCTGATCTGAGGCGGCTGCAGCGTACAATTAGCGATTGTATTACAAATCTTCGCTTGCTTCAGATTGAAACAGAGAACTGGGATCCAATATTCGTGTACATCTGCTCGACCTGCTTGCCTGAAGTTACCCTTAATTTATGGGAACAATCTTTGCCGCATACAACCGATTTGCCGACTTGGAAGGAGCTGGATGTGTTTCTAACATCTCGGTTTCACACGCTAGAATCAGTTGCTGATATTCGATCAACTTTTGCGAGTTCGAATGGTTCGAAACCCGCGCACCCGGCTAAGCTGAATAAATCTAATTCGTCTTCAAAACAAAAGCTTCAAAGTTACCAGACGAATATTTCCAAAGAAAATATGGGAAAATGTGCCCTTTGTCTGCAATTTCACCCTCTTAGATTTTGTTCCGTTTTCCTAGCAATGCCAATCGAAGAGCGCTATGCTACGGTCAAGCAACAAAATCGATGTACAAATTGTCTGGGAACTTCTCATGGATCCAAAACCTGCAAAAGCAAGTATGCCTGCCATACGTGCAAGGGAAAACATCATACATTGCTTCATCGCGCAGCACGAGTTTTCAATACAACCCCCGTAATTTCTCCCCCTCTTCAGGCTAACCTGAATAATAATCGTCCTCCTTTAGATAGGAGCCCTTCTACGTCAGCACAAACCGCTGACAGAATGCTGCAATCATTTTCAACACACTTAACCCCCACTACACAATCCGTCATACTAGGCACTGCTCTCGTCGACGTATATCAAGACGATTGCAAATACACAGTCCGCGCGCTAATCGACTCTGCATCTGAGGCAACCTTTATTTCACGCAAACTACAAAAGCGTTTAGGCCTTAGCACGCGATCTTCCCAAGCACAAATACACGGCTTAGGCGATTCATTAACTGCTACCTCAGCGCAGACATGTCCCATTAAAATAGGCTCTCCTATCGATCCATCATTTGAACTATCTTCAGAGGCATTAGTCATCAACAAATTGACAGGCCAACTTGCCTATTACCCCCCATCATCGCTGGCAAACAGTAGTTTTTCACATTTGCAGTTAGCCGATACTTACCGCAGCGGTGGGTCCGAAATTGACCTGCTTCTCGGTGGAGATATCTACCCAAAAATAATTCAAGATGGGCTGCACTGGGATAGACAACAGTCTTTGGTCGCGCAGAAAACTGCTTTCGGATGGATAATTACCGGCAAGGTAACCGCAAATCCGTGTAAAAAGGCAATTTTATCATTTTATAACACCGTCGCGTTGGATAATCAACTTCGACGTTTCTGGGAGCTTGAAGATATACCGAAGAAAACAAAATCGTCACCAGAGGACGAATACTGCGAAAATCTTTACACCGCTACTACCTTCCGCAATCAGGATGGTCGATACGTTGTATTACTTCCTTTAAAACAGGAATACCCCGAAAAATTAAATATTGGTCAATCTCGAAAAATCGCGTTATCCCAATTTCTACGAAATGAAGCGCGTTTGATCAAAAACCCCCAACTAAAAGTCGAATATGATCGAGTTATTACCGAATATTCTGCTCTTGGCCAAATGGCCAAGGTAACCCCCGTAACTGGTGACAGCGGCACATATTATTTGCCCCACCACGCTGTTTTTAAACCCGACAGCACCACTACAAAATTACGTGTGGTGTTTAATGCATCAAACCCCTCATTAAACGGCGTCAGCCTCAACGATCTGCTTCATACTGGTCCAGTTTTACAAGCAGACTTAATGATCTTAATACTAAGATGGAGATTTTTCCGCTACGTTTTTAACGCGGACATCGAAAAGATGTACCGCCAAATTCTGGTAAACCCCTCTCATACCCCCCTTCAGCGTATTTTACACCGAAATTCTCCAACTGAATTCATTCAAGACTATGAGTTAAACACAGTCACATTTGGCGTGAACTGTGCCCCCTATCTGGCAATCAGGACATTGCTAGAGCTCGCCAAGGAGAGCGAAACCACTCACCCTCACGTAGCCGAAGTTCTACGGAATTATATGTATGTCGACGATGTCCTTTCTGGAGCGCATACAATATCATCGGCGCTGAAATCACGCGATGACATCATCAAAGTTCTTGCAACAGCAGGCTTTTCGCTTCGTAAATGGACGGCGAACAACGAAATGTTACTACAAGGTCTACCGTCGACACACTTGCTGGATGAAGAGTTTCTCAAATTGTCAGACTCCAGCATAACCACAACTTTGGGCCTCAGATGGAACGCGGGAGGAGATTATTTTTACTTTAAACTTAAATCTACACCCAATCGCAGTTTCACTACAAAAAGGTGTGTGCTATCCGAAATAGCAAGATTATTCGACCCAGCAGGTTGGCTGTCACCCAAAATCATCGTTGCGAAAATTATTATGCAGCAAATATGGAAAGATGGTACCGACTGGGACGAAGATTTAAACCCCCCGACGATGCAAAAATGGCATGAATTTCTCGACGATTATATAAACATCGAACAAATTAAAATTCCCCGTTTCATTGATTTCGATCCCTCCTACAAGGTCGAACTCCACGGTTTCTGTGACGCGTCGGAAAAGGCGTATGCAGCAGCCCTTTACCTTCGCTCTGAGTTCCAAGGATATGTCGCCAGTCACCTTTTGGCAGCCAAAACGAAAGTTGCGCCAGTGAAATTTGTTTCCTTACCTAGGAAAGAATTATGCGGAGCTGAATTACTGGCAAACATGATAGAATCTACACAATCTCAGCTCAATCTCAAGGATTACAAAATCTTCCTGTGGACAGATTCCACCATTGTGTTGGCATGGCTGAAAAAACCGGCTCACAAGTGGAACACTTTCGTAGAAAATCGAATTTCCTCTATTATTGAAAAGGTAGGCCAGGATTGTTGGGCTCACGTGGACTCAAAAAATAACCCAGCTGATCTGGCATCTCGCGGGACTACGGTTACAGAATTGTCATCAAATGATTTGTGGTGGCATGGACCTTTATGGCTCAAACTTCCTCATAATGAATGGCCATCAAGAAAAGCTGTTTTTGAAACTGAAGAAGAAAAACGGCCAGTACGAGTTCTTACCACTACATTACCTCCCGAAGATATTATTGCAAGCTTTTCGGACCTTCCTCGTGCATTAAGAGTCGTATGTTACATCTTTCGATTCTACAATCGTCTGCGAGCCAAACAAAGTTCTGATAATAACAATCACGAGCTGGCAGCCAAAGAAATCGTTTTCGCCAAAAATCGTTTGATAATCGCCTGCCAAAAATCACTTTTCAACAACGAATATTCACAATTATTGGAACAAAAACCGCTATCCCGCAAAAGTCCGCTTTTAACTTTCAACCCATTTTTGGACTCTAACGGAGTTATGAGAATTAATGGCCGTTTGGCAAATTCTCCTACATTAAGTTACGATGAACGTTACCCCATTCTACTACCATATCATGCCAGTTTTACGCGATTACTTCTTAAATATCTACATCAATACTCTCTTCATGGTCAAAATGCGTTGTTATATCGCCTAAAGAGACTACGTCATTATGTCCCAAGACTCAAAACTTTGATAAAAACAATATTATCAGGAGCGGACTGCAAACAGCTGCTATTGGATCTCCACTGGCGCAGGACACCGTACTGGGATGGCTGATCATCGGCAAATTTGCCGTTTAAACATTATTTCTTTCATTTAAATTTTATAAATCATAACATAACGTTTTTTTTTTTTTATAATCATATGTATTGTAAACCTTCATTTATACTTATAATCATACCATTACATTTGAATTATATACCTTTATTTTTTTTACCATATGTGAATTATAAATTGTATCATACGGAGTCCACGAACTGCCGCACTTATTATTGTTTTCCATATCATTGTACGCCGGCCCTCGTTGTTATTGCAATATAGCAAGGGGGCGGGATGTTCACGCACGGTAACCCTGTGTGGTTCTCGTTACTTTGTAACGAATTAATTGCTTGTTTTTTCCTCAACTTTTGGGACTAAAGAATTTTTTCTGATCAGTGTTTAAAAAGAGTTTTTGTGCATAAAGCATAACAAGTGCGGCTAACATCAATCCCTTCGTTTTTCCCTTTTTTTAATCGTGGAATATTAAATAAAACCTTAAAAAATCTTTATCGCTAAGAAATATAAGGCTTTCTAAAAGTCGAACACAAAAGTGTGTAGAAATTAATTTGAGAAAAACTATTGCTCTAAACTTTTATGTGTAACTTCATTTAATAAAACAAAACAAAAAGTATTCCTAATAAATAAAAAAAAAGAAATAGAGAAATAAAAATCACTATAAATTATAAAAATATCTCTAACTTAATCATTAATACCATTATGGTTATAACCAATTATACGCCTGCTAGCTCATAAAAAGCAACATTAAACCGACATCAATTTTTGCAACCAAAACCAACCAAAAGGTATTCCTCACAACCAGGAAAAGGTACCAGCTGCATTCGATTGGAGTTTAACAAAAAGGCAACAACAACCACACGGATACCATCCACAAACCGGTAAGTCGTCAGATTTAAACCTAGACTATATTTTGTCCAACCCCCGTGTGCCCTGCACAATATATATATATATATATATATATATATATATATATATATATATATATATATATATATATATATATATATATATATATATATATATATATATATATATATATATATATATATATATATATATATATATATATATATATATATATATATATATATATATATATATATATACCTCGAAATTTTTTTAATCCAGACGTAGTGAAATTTTTCAGATTTTTCTAATAGTAATAAATTAATGTGTTTTGTTTTCTCTGCTGCAGTTAAGTAGAATGGACCAATCACATCATCACCATCTAATCCAAAAACATTTATGCTTATTTCTGGATTATTTTTCGCAAATATTCCAATTTTATTAGTTGGTAACGGAAAATCCAAGCCATTGAAATTTAGAACAACATTATTCTCAAGTATTATAATGTTATCTTTTATATTTTTAATTTTATAAGATGAACACAAATTTTTATTCATTTTAACTGGATATAATGCTGATATTATTGACCACTTAAAACAATATACATCATTGTTTTGTACATTAACGCATGCTTTTTTTCTTTTAATTTTTATGGATAAAGGAATGTAATTTGAACCTTTAAAACATTTATATTTATTTATATTGAGTTCAAGTCGTAGAATTTCAATTAACGTCCAACCGCTATCACGTTCTTGAAACTCTCTCATCTTTGCAACAATAGCATTACATTGTTCAGTATAAATTTTAATAATATCACTTTTAGATAGTGATAACGTTAAATCATACATTCTAGTTTGATGTACCTTTATATCGATGGTACATGATTCCTCGTCTTCTTTAACCAGCATGTAGTTGCAAAATAGTTCTATATTGAATTTAATGTTTGTAAATTTTTGAATATGTTCATTTAACAATTCGATAACCTTATCTTTAATTGTAGTTAAAAAGTTTTCCGGTAATAATTCACTTTTATTGTTATTTTCAATTAAATATGTAACGATTCGATTGTTAAATACGGAGTTTACACATCTGACACCATTTACATCGAAAGTTACAGCATTATTTATTTTATGTTCATTTGTACGCAAATGATAATGCCAAATTTTTTTTAAAATGTACTTTTTACATGTTGAACAATAAACATTGTTTTCATTATTGTTGACACCTGTTTGCATATGTGATTGTATATGTCTTTGATATTCCACACGGTTAGAAAAATTTATTTTACATATTGTGCACTTCAATGAAGAGGTTAGTCCATCTACATTTTGATGTTGCTGTCTCATGTGTCTACTTAATGACGAATTTAATTTATACTTTTTTTTACAAATTTCACAAGTAAAGTTCTTCATTTTACTTAATAATAAAGCAGAACGGTATGGTTATATTTTTTAATCAAGAATGAACGTGTGCTTTAAAGTATACATATATTTATATAAATTTTTATATAGTTAATGTAAGGTGTAATCAATAAATATGTAGATAAGAAAATTATTAGTTTACATACACGCACACACAATCACATACATTTAAGTTTGTTTAAAAGAGCCGTGCAAGTAAGTAAATAATAACAGTCGTATTTTGAAATTTAATAGAAGTAAACAATTAAAACAATTAAAAAATGAGCAATACTTTGTCATATTTAAATAATATTTCTCAAAAAAATATGTGAAGGATATCCTTCCTTTAACAAAAATTCCATACAACGAAAGGATGCATATAATTAAATGTTCCAGAAAATCAACTAAATTTGGCCTCAAGACGATGATAGAGTTGGAAAAAAATTTCGTCTTTTTACCAAGCAAATATGATCATTTACCAGACGAAGTCATTGCTGACTTATCGTCCGGTAAATACTTTTTCAAAAAAGTAGTAGATGGACAATACTACTCATTTGTATTTGAACAATAAAAATTAAATAAAAATAATTAATAAGAAAACTATAAATCAAAATGTTTTTCATTCATATAATCAGTGGTGTGATGTATAGGTAAGGGAAAGGTAACACAACAAATGATAGTGATTATTTTCGGTAATTAAAAGGATAATGGAAAAACAGGATACATTTTTAGTCATCGATGTTCAAGGATTTGTATACATAATAAATTATATGCAAAAGAAGTTTGTATTTCATTTAATGATCTTGAAATGCAAACTTTTCTTATTAAATCACCAATAAGATTTACAGAATTAAGTATTAAAGATAAAATTACAAATAAATGGTTATACAATAACTTACATGGTTTACATTGGGATAATGGCGATACTACATTAAAAGAATTAACAAAATACATAATAATAAATATGAGAAAAAGAAATAAAAAATATCCTATTGTTTATGTTAAAGGACTTGAAAAAGTTAAATGGTTGAGAGAAATCATTAACGAAAAAATAATTGTAAATATAATAAATTTGAATGATTTAAATTGTCCAAATATTAAAACTTTATATTCAAATAATATTAATATAGATATTTGTAAAAAAAAATCATAATAATAATAATAATATTGTTAATCAAATATGTGCTGAAAAAAATGTAATTTTATTTAGAAATTTTATTAATTTATATTTAAATAAAGAAATATAGAAATTTCATTTAGTTATCCGCTAATCTTAATAATCATCACTACTATTTATTAAAAATAAAAAAATAAAAATGGTAACATCGGCTGAATTGGAGGATTTATTAATTAGTCATAGTAAACAAATTGAAGAACAACATAAAAATTTATTTTTAAAATATATTAACAAACTAAGGATATTTAGAAATATAAGTCAACCATTTTTATATAGAAATAATATTATACATACATATTATTGTGAAATTAATAATGTAAATATTTGTAGATGTCAATCTTTTTACGAGGAATATTTATTAGCACAAAAGCTTTTTAATTTATACAAACGAATGTTTAATAAATAACAATTAAAATGAAAAACACTTTTTTTATTTTTAGTAAAAATTAAATAATTTTTTTATTTTAATATAATAAAGTTAAATTAAATTAGCAAAAGCTTTTTAATTTATACAAACGAATGTTTAATAAATAACAATTAAAATGAAAAACACTTTTTTTTATATTTAGTAAAAATTAAAATTATCACCACTCCTCTGAGCTTTCACCAACATCACTATATGAATATAGGTCGGTAAGAGCTGTTCTAAATTTTTTGGAATTAAAGCAGTATCGGCTTCCTTTTTTTAAAATTTCCGTAACTGCTTCAAATGTTTGTTTACAAACAGGACAAATATTTTTTTGCCAGGTATTCAAACATATAAAGCAAATATTATGGGAACACGGGAGAAAATAGAAAACTTGCACACTCTTTTCCTCAAAGCATATCGCACAATCTAGAGAACTCATGCAGAAGTCCTCTAGACTGACTTTTTTTGGTTCATCTTTATAAAGATTCAATATTGCCTTTCTAATTCCCGCCCTTTTATTTTTAAATTGTTTAATTTTTTCTGTGTTAAATTTTTCTAATCTTAATAATATTTCTAGTTTTTGCTTTCTCTCATGCTGTAAGGCACTTAATCGTGCCTCAAAATTATCATCATCAATAACCAACTGCGGTGTATTGGTAGTTGTAGGACGTGATGATGATGATGATGGTAGTGATCTTCCCAATGTTTGATGTAGTGCTGGTGGTGATGTTTCTGCCATGTTGTCGTCATCTGACAGCCATACCGTTTCTTGCGAATCCATCATTAATTGGTGTTGTGCTGCTGTTGACGTTGATGGTGTTGGTTCTTGCGAATCCATCATCAATTGTTGTTGTGCTGCTGTTGACGTTGATGGTGTTGGTTCTTGCGAATCCATCATTAATTGTTGTTGTGCTGCTGTTGACGTTGATGGTGTTGGTTCTTGGGAATTCATCATTAATTGTTGTTGTTGTGCTGCTGCTGACGTCGATGGTGTTGGTTGCAGTACGCTATTCGGCATCATCCTTATCCTCTCGATGAGTTCAAAAAATTTCATTGGGTCTCCTCTACCTGGCATTTTGTTGATATTCTGGCTCAGTAAATGTTTATATTAATCTAAAGCATGGGGTTTTTTCTTTTTTTATATAAAATTTAATGCATTAAAAGCATTATATTTTAATAAAGAAATTATAATCATCATCATACAATGTAATAAAATAAAAATAATAGTACACTAATTAGTATTAAATATTTGAAAAATATTTTAATAAAAAAAATATAATCATCATATCTGTCAATCATCAATATGCAATGTAATAAAATAAACAAGTATTGCATTTTTTCTTTATTAAAAAATGTATTTCTTTTTCTTAATAGTGCACTAATTTGTATTAAATATTTAAAATATTAAAATCACCAATTGTTCTAATTGGTATTAGTTATTTGAAAAAGTATATTATCACCATATCTGTCAATCATCATCATCATACAATGTAATAAAATAAAGAAGTATTACATTTTTTCTTTGCTAAAAAATTTATTTCTTTTTATTAATAATACAAATTGGTATTAGTTATTTGAAAAAATATATATTATCACCATATCTGTCAATCATCATTATCATACAATGAAATAAAATAAACAAGTATTGCATTTTTTTCTTTACTAAAAAATGTATTTCTTTTTCTTAATAGTGCACTAATTTGTATTAAATATTTGAAAAATATTTTAATAAAAAATATATATTATCACCATATCTGTCAATCATCATCATCATACAATGTAATCAAATAAACAAGTATTATATTTTTTCTTAATAGTGCACTAATTTGTATTAAATATTTGAAAAATATTTTAATAAAAAATATTATTATTTAAAATATTAAAATCATCAATTGTTCTAATTGGTATTAGTTATTTGAAAAAATATATATTATCACCATATCTGCCAATCATCATCATACAATGTAATAAAATAAACAAGTATTACATTTTTTCTTTGTTAAAAAAATGTTTATTCTTTTTATTAATAATACAAACTAAAATCGCCGGCTCTCACACACAAACCCACAAATATAATACAATTACCTGATTGGTTGCTCATTATCAGTCAACTCTCTATCACACACCTAATTAGTCAATCCTTATCAGACAACTCAAACACACACACGTATTCTCTTCCAGGGCTGGAAACATCAATACTATGTTTAGTGTAGCGAATTACCTGATTGGTTGCTCATTATCAGTCAACTCTGCATCACACACCTAATTAGTCAATCCTTATCAGACAACTTAAACACACACACACACGTATTCTCTTCCAGGGCTGGAAACATCAATACTATGTTTAGTGTAGCGTACCGACCAACAAACTTAAATGCCGGGCGTAGCGTAGGCATGAGCCACTTTTTGTACTGAAAATACTATCCAGAAGCCCCATAAACATACTACTGCTGATTGGCTTATTTCCAATAAAAAACCGATAACATTGGTTTCTGTGACACCTAAAACCGACACTAATTCAAGTTCGAACAAAAAACCGATAACATTGGATTCCATGACACCAAAGAATTTTTTTGTCGGTTTCAAATCCAATTCCGATAAGATTGGTTTCTATGACAACCCTGAATGATCACTCATTGAGTAGTGTTTTAATCGCGAGCCACCACAAGCTCTACCTTGGCAGTCATTGTGTCGTAGAGAGTATATCCTAGAGCTGCAAAACAATCGATAGTACTATCGATATTATCGATAGTTTTATTTTTAATGGACTATCGATATCTTTTCCCACTATCGATACTATCGAAAAAAATTTAACCCATAAATTCTGACCACAGCAGTTGTTTAAAAGCGAAACTGTCGATGTATTATTATTAACAAAAATTATTCTGTACTCAGTTACCGTATATACAGGGTGTTTTTTTTAGAGGTATAGAACTTTGAATTGAAATAAAACACAAGAAAATCGTTTTAATGTCCATCAATTTGGCTTTATTGGAAGGATAATTGTATGCCATTATTGTTTAAATATGATTTCGGGCATGTGGCCGCCGCGGCTGACTCGAATAAAGCCAATTCTACAGGTCCAATTTTCAACCACTTTTTCGAGCATATGGGGCCGTATGTTGGCAATAACGCCACGAATGATGGCTTCCAAGTCCCCTAACGTTTCTGGTTTGTTGGCGTAGACGAGCGACTTCACATATCCCCAAAGAAAATAATCCAATGGTGTCAAATCACACGATCTTGGTGGCCAATTGACAGGTCCATTCCGCGAAATTATGCGCTCATCGAATGTTTCCTTCAATAAATCGATTGTGACGTGCGCTGTGTGGCATGTAGCGCCGTCTTGTTGGAACCACAACTCATCCACATTCATGCCATCCAATTCGGGAACAAAATAGTCGGTTATCATGGCTCTATACCGGTCTCCATTAACGGTAACTGACTCTCCAGCATTATTTCGGAAGAAGTATGGCCCAATGACTCCACCAGCCCATAGAGCACACCAAACAGTCAGTTTTTGTGGATGTAATGGCGTCTCAAGGGTCTCATGTGGATTCTCTTCACTCCAAATGCGGCAATTTTGCTTGTTGACGTAGCCATTCAACCAAAAATGAGCCTCATCACTGAACAAAATTTTGCGATTTTGCTTGCGGTAAACTTCGCGAACTGAACCATTATTTTCGAAATAAATTTGCACGATTTGCAAGCGTTGTTCTTTTGTCAACCTGTTCATGATGAAATGCCAAACCAAACTAAATATTAATCACTTGACAGCTGACAAAATGGCCGCCAGTTAAAAAAGTGATGCCAACTTAAAGT
The DNA here is from genome assembly GCA_956483635.1 of Panzeria rudis. Taxonomy (NCBI): domain Eukaryota; kingdom Metazoa; phylum Arthropoda; class Insecta; order Diptera; family Tachinidae; genus Panzeria; species Panzeria rudis. Next base: position 83,855,662 of record OY101449.1, read on the forward strand.
TCTATACCTCAATAAAAAACACCCAATACTTATAGCATTAGAGTCCAAAAGCGATCCCATTATTCCTAAAGTTACAGTCTAGGAAGTTCTACAATAGCTTCTCGAATGATATATTATTAACAGCTTTTAGTTTTAGTTATTGAACTTATGATATTTAGTGTTGTAGGTAAAAAAACTTGTAAATGAAATAGCATTGTCTAAACTAATGTAGTTAGAAGTTTGTAGTATGTATTTGTGTGTCTGTCTGGACTATCGTAGAGCCCAAACGGCTAGACCTATTTATTTGAAAGGTGACTTTATCGAGTGTTAATTATGTTTAAAGAAAATCGGTCCAGCCATTTAGAAGTTATCATCTCTTTTCAGCTAGTATCCTCTTACAGCTGGGTGTCTGTGGCAACGTAGCTCACAAACGGCTTGATCCATTTTAATTTAGTTCTTTTTTTAAAGGTGATCTACAATTAAATTATGAGTTTAGTCGAAATGTATGGGTTTATATCCAATGAAATTTTAATTATTTTGGCTTGAGTTCGGTTTTAATTTAATTTTTCAATCAAATTATATTTTTATTTAGAGATCAATGTGAAGCATGTAGACAAAGAAAATTTTGACTGCACGGAGGGTTGAACTGACGTTTCGATAGCTCCCGCTAATCTCAGCAGAGCTCTTTAACGCTTAGACCACTCGACCAAAGTCGGGTGTTTGCAGTCAAGAACTGAATATCATCTACTTTTAATCAATTCATACTGTCACTCTTAGAGCTGTATTTCATTTGATGGCTATTGATATTCAGTTTTTTCTTTGTCTTGTGTTAAGCTTCTTTTTTTATTATTTCTCTATTCTAGTATAAATTATCATTGATAATTACAAGTACTAGTGTGTGTGAATGTTTGTTTATTCAGTTCTTCTAAGCTACGTTTGTAGAAAATTGGTCCAGCCGTTTTGCAGTTATTATCCATCTTTGGGGGCTCTTAAAATGTTTAATTTAATGTTATTATTTAAAGAATATATCGTTACCTTAATATAGAAGCGCCCCAACTCGTTTTTTTCATATCGAGTTTTTTTCGCTATTTCGCTAGATGAATCTTTAATCTATCGAAATATGCAAAAATTAGATTTGAAAAAAATAATGAGTTAAGGCATTTCTATATTAAGGTAACGATATAAAACATTGTACGAGATAATTACAGATTCATAAAAAAGTATATTTTATGAAAGAATTGCTAAATAAATTCTCATATAAGATTTGTTAAATAAATTAAAAACCTTTTAATGGATGAAGGGTTAAAACTCTAACATTCTTCTAAAAATTCGATACTATCGATAGTTTTATAACGAACTATCGAGTGGGTCGACTATCGATAGTTTTGCAGCTCTAGTATATCCGTTGATTTTGAAAAAGCTTCTAGCCGTCAAATGCGTCTCAGAGATAAATAAGCATAACATCAATTTGTTTATCCATCATGAAGTATTCTAGTTCGTTTTTATGTTGGCGGATGCCGTTTGCATTCCAGAAGCAGATTTTTAAATTCATGGTTTGTTTAATGCTCCCTGCAATAATGTAGACTGCATTTTCAACACTTCCTGCATCATGCAGGTCATGTTGGTTGTAAAAAATTTATTGTTTGTATTAAATTTTCTATTGAAGCCTCAATTCGATCAAAATTTAAACCATTGCTGTAGGCTGGTTAGACTTCAAAGCATTAGCGAAAGAGAATTGGCTGTTTGGTATGTTTTGCGCTATGGGCTGGTTAGCCTTAAAAATGTTGGCGTATGGAGGCCGGCGGGTAGCTGGTTGGCTCAACTGGGGATAGTTTGTATTGTCGAAAGTAATAAGTTGAGCATAGGTGTGAATACGTATGTTAGACAAAGACTGCTTAACATGTACATAGACAGGGCAGCCCCTGTAGTTTGCAGTGTGATTTTGATGGCAATTGCTACACTTTTTAATTTTGGAATCATCTTTTGGCTTATCACAATTGGCAGTGCTGTGTAGTTCACCACAGACGACACAAACGGTGTGCAACTTGCAATATGTTTTGTTATTGCCATATTTTCGGTAATTCAGGCATTGAATGGGCCCTGCTCGTTTGTGAGGTTCCTCTACGGTAACTCGTCGGTGCAGCAAATATCTTAAACTATAAATGGGGTGTACTTCATTCTTTTTTAGTTTCATGTCACCTGGTTCCAGTTCGACATGCTCTCTATTTTTAATGCTAGTAACACTTTTCACTTTAAAATTATTGTCTAGTCGACCCGCTTTTACCTCTTCTGGATCCACGTATGAATCGATGCCTTTTATCACTACCTGGAGGCCTCGTTAAGAAAGAAAGGTGAGCTAGCAGATACTTATAGCAATGTTTTGCGGGAATACATATTCCTGAATCATATGGAGCCCACAGCTCAATATGAAAATATATCTCGTTTCGGTTACAAGTCGTTTTACTTACCACATCATGCGGTTATCAAGCTCGAAAGCCGCAGTACTGTAAGGAAAACGTTAAGGGCCTATTCACATATTAGGTAACGCTATTTTTAAGGTTTTATACCCGCCCCCCCCCCCCCCTCGTAACGCGTTTTACTAGTATAAATTATATAATCCGTAACAAATCTTTAACCCCTCCTGCAGCGTTACGTAATATGTGAATGGCCCCTAAGTTTATAATTATTTTCGATCTTTATTATTCAATTATTTTTCCAAAACTGATTAATATTATTTTTAACAAATAATATTAATTTACAAGCTTGCTTAGTAATATATGTATATTTCTTATACTAACAAGTTTTATTTTACTTAAGTAGTTATATTCTCCTACCTGCCGGCAGTTGCTACAACTACTTCTATATCCTCTGTAGAATTGCCTACAGTACTAGTCAGAGTGGTATTTAACGCCTCCAAGAAGTCTGGCTTGTCTCTCAACGACATTCTTCACGTAGGCCCTACTCTCTAGGCTGACTTAATGACTCTTATATTGAAATGTTGACTGTATAAGTATGTTTTCAACGGTGATATAGAGAAAATGTATCGCCAATTCTCATTCATAAAGATGACACCCAATTTCAGCGAATTCTCTTTCGCCAAAAACTCTGATTCTCCCATTCAAGATTTTGCATTGAAAACTGTCACATTTGGAGTGAATTGTGCCCCTTATTTAGCCATCGGGACACTCATTCAGTTAGCCCGTGACTCGGAAGATATTTATCCGCGAGCAACTTATATGCTCACCAAGGAAACGTACGTGAACGATATCCTATCAGGCTCGCATGACATTGAATCTGCAGTAGATTCTCTATCTCAGGTTATCTTGGCCTTAAAGTGTGCAGGATTCCCTTTAAAAAAAAATATGACATCCAATTGCCCCGAAGTACTAGCCTCTGTCCTTAAAGATGATGTATTGGATTCATCTTTTCTCAAGTTCAAGGAAACTAGCACCACAAAAACGCTTGGAATTCAGTGGAAGGCATTATCTGATTGCTTTTCATACACTATTGAACCAGTTTACCCCACTGATTCTATAACCAAGAGGCAAATTCTTTCCAGTGTTGCCAAGCTGTTTGACCCAGCCGGTTGGATTTCTCCGATCGTCATACAAGCAAAAATTATTCTTCAGCAGCTCTGGCTAGAAGGCACTGGTTGGGATGACAAGACTAAGGCCAATACATTGGAAAAGTGGAATACGTTTGTTAAAAATCTTCCCCTAGTTTCTACATTAAAAATCCAGAGATGGATTAATTTTGCTCCCACTTTGCCGAGCCAAATAAATGGCTTTTGTGATGCATCCGAGAAAGCTTTCTGTGCAGCAGTATATTTCCAAATACAGTCGGACTGCGATATTCAATCACACCTCCTTGCCTCAAAGACAATGGTTGCCCCTATTAATACCGTTAGTCTCCTCCGACTAGAACTATGTGAAGCTCTTTTAATTGTCAAAGCTAGTCAGACAAATCACAAACTCATTGCCTTTTCATAACTACGAAGTCTTTATCTGGTCCGATTCCTCGATTGTTCTCAGTTTGTTAGAAAAACTCCCAACCACTTGGAAAACCCACGTCGCTAATCGTACAGCACAGATAATTCGTAATGTATGGAATGTTTCCTGGCGACACGTTCGGTCTTTGGATAATCCCGCTGATCTCGGTTCAGGAGGTTGCAAAACAACTAGTGAACAATGCATTATGGTGGAGTGGGCCAGTTTGGCTCCAAAGGCCCCCGGAAGAATGGCCCAAGCCCATAACCCTTTGTGAAAATTTCGCTGAGAAAAAAACGAAAGGTTCAAGCTCTCCACTTATTTACGAACGATGATGATATACTTAACCGTTTCTCAAAATGGTATAAGGCTATAAGGGTCATGACGTACGTATTTCGGTTCCTCCATACCACAAGGAAAAGATTACAAAACCAGTTCAACGGCCCGCTGATTCTTGTCTCTAAAGGTCGAAACGTATCTCTTGCCGAAGCAGTATCGATTCTGATAAAGGAATTTCCAGGGGTTCATCAGGAAGAATTCTCGCAGACGAAAAACAGATTAATATATATGACCCAGCTTAAGCACTACAGTACGGAATTTCATTCCTTAACACAGTTCAAAAAAGTTTGCAAGAAAAGTTCACTTTACCCCTTACATGTATATTTGGATGAAAATAATATTATTCGAGTGAACGGCAGAATCTCTAATTCGGACCTGCCGAATAATGAACAATACCCTATCATTCTACCCGTAAACTCCACATTTTGCAAATTACTTATCGACTTTGTGCACAATCTCCTTATGCACGCTGAAATAAATTTAATGTTAAGAACTGTAAGAGCTGAATATTTCGTACCCCGATTAAGATCAGATATTAGGTTTTATATTCGAAAATTTACCATTTGTACTCGCTACAAACAAAAGATAAAATCCCAATTAATGGGTGCTGTACCCTTAGAACGGAACTCATTCTCTTTACCATTTACCATCACCGGACTAGATTTTGAAGGGCCTTTTTCTATTAAAAATTCTGTACTAAGAAACGCTCCTTATCATAAGGGATACGTATACGTATTTGTTTGTTTTTCCACGCGAGCGTTACACCTTGAGCTATGTTCTGATCTAACTACCAATGCATTCCGAGCCGCCTTCACCAGATTTATAGGTCGGCGAGGCTTACCCAAAATGTCTGATAATGGGACTAACTTTGTGGGAGCATAGCGAGCCCTTCGCCTAGAATACGACCAATTCATAAGTGCCGCGTCCCAGGACATTATTGAAAAATACTCATCACATGGCTTTCAATGCCATTTTATCCCACCTAATGCTCCTAATATGAATGACTTGACACCGGTGTCAAGTCATTCAAATCACATTTTAAGAAAGTAGCTCAGAAAGAACTTCAAGAGATACAAATTGCACAACTCCGAGGCCAACTTAACTATTGGTCAACTAGTGGTTATTAAGGATGATATACTTCCTCCAAATGAATGGAGATTAGGTCGTGTGAAGAGGACATATTCGGGTAATGACGGCTATGTACGCGTTGCAGACGTCAAACTCAAGGTGGAGTAATCACCAGGCCGATAGTTAAACTTTGTGTTCTACCGGTCAATGCTCTAGAAAATCATTAGAGGGCAATTCTGGATTTCGCCCTTTTTCTAGATTCCCAGCATGTTTACATCCCCATATCATTGCCCAGTGCCCAAACACATAACTAACAAATTACCATTCAACTCGCTATTGTCCCTTTACGAATATTAGTTTTATTCCACAGGGCTCCTAGGAACTCCGCTATCCATAAATGCCTAGTGTACTCCAAGTTCCATCCGCTAAGGTTCTGTAGACGGTTGTTAAGAATGAGAGTAGAAGATCGCAGACGCCAAGTACGCGTACACGGATACTGCGAGAACTGTTTGGCAAGGTCTCATATTACGGACGCTGACCAATAAAATAAAATATGTAATTTATATACTGTGGCAATATTGCAGTAGATACCGACTACTTTTTGTTGCTTTTAATATGTAGTGGCAACGATTTAAGGTCTATTTTGTAAAAAAGTATCGCGTAACGGTAGAACGTTTAGTACCGCCTTACATAAGTTGAAAGTCCATAACACGCGTTACACACGGTAACGCGTTATAAGCGGCTGTCAAAAAAGTAGAATCAGTGTAAATGTATGTGACGAGTTACTTAGCACAAAGCGTAAAACGCTTGACGCGAAAAGTAGGTTTACTTTCTACTTTTGTATGCGTCGCATGCGCCATGAAAAAATGACAGCTGATTTTTATAGCCAGGGATGACAAATTATATTATATTTGTCATGATACCCTTTGTTTATGCGCCGGCAATGTCGCTGAACTTTTCCCAACTAGCTCAGGGATGTCAGGGGAGGTAAGACCCGCGACTTCCGGTACAGGGACTGACAAACAAATTTATAAAGAAAAAAAAACAACGCAAAAAACACATAAAAGAAATACTGAAATTAAAAATAAAATATAACGCGGACAGACAGACAAACCTACAATTAACTAAACTGTGATACAACAGAGACACAAGATGGAATTTTGTCTCCCTCTAGCTGCCCTCCCTACCTTGGTAACATAGAACGGAAAATGGTTATGTTACCCCACATACTACTAAAACTTGGTCACTTCACTACATACTTACATTACACACCCCTACCAATAGATTTAGCCAGACATTATCTGCACTTATTTCAACCAAATGAAAACATAGATTATTTAAATTTTTGAAACGTTATAAAAAATCAATAAAATTTATTTAAATTTCAAATTCCTTAATCTAACAAATTTATGTTTTTTTTTATTATTTATGCTATCAAAATTGGTAAGAAAAAAAACTAACTGCCTAAATACTAACAATAAAATTTATACAAATAACATTAACTGAACTAACCTATCCCAAAAATACCCTCATTTACCAGTATAGGAAATTTTACTGGTCGACGCAACATAAACTAACACTTTTCTTTCCTATTTTAAAGAGCTCTCTAAAATGGTATATTTACGCGCAAAATTTCCTTTTGATTTTACTACACTCTAATTTTTTAAAACGCGGCCTGGCAGTTTTGGGCTTACACAATTTTCACTATATACTAAAACAAATTACACAAACACTATAATAAAACTTAACTATTTTTGTTTCTGTTTTTTGGTAATTTAAATATCTAATATTTTTTTAAACCTTTTTTTTATGTTTTTTTCTTATGTATTGGCTTTTTTTTTTTTTTTATTAACTATCAATTTTACGGGCAGATAAATTTAAATTAAATTTAATATTTTTTTATTTCCTTTTTTTATGGATTTTTTCTTTGCAAAAAATTTAATTCCTTTTCTCCTATCTGCCACGCAATAAAATTTTAAAATATTTTCCCGATAATTGCAAAAAAATTCGGCACTTTTAAAATAATTAATATATTCTCCCGGAACTTTATATATATAAATGCTTGATTTTCCCGGCACGGCACGAATATAAGAATAAGTTGGACTGGACTCACCAAATTTAACAATGGCGCCTTAGCTAACCAATTACTTTCCCCCAGTCTCTTGGTAGGGATAAATAAATGATGCGGATTACAGTCCGGGAATACCCAGTGGAAATTCCTTCGCAGGTTCGTTGGTTATGGTGGACTGTAATCCGTAGTCTCAGCTCTTCAAGCGGAAATTGGCGAACCTCCAATATTTTATTTGTTTTAGCTATATTTAAAATTAAAAAAATTACTATCTAAACCATTAGCTTTTTTTTCTAACCGGCTTACCTTCAGCTAATTTTGATTTAACTTTAATAATTTATTTTTTTCCACCACATTAAATAATCTGCCTGTCCAAAAATTCCACACTCGCTGCCTGTTCCGTCTAGTGTTCGATCGATAATAATTTTCCCAGTTCTATCATTTATTTCTATTGCCCCCAAAATGTCTGAATTCGCTCCAATCATCTATCCGCAATGTCAATGTATTGGTCTAGACACTCGCTATCTTCCTCTCCCTTATATATGTATTGCTTTTCTCGTTCTTTCAATATTCCAATCTGGATACATTTGCATTTGTATCTGCATGTATACAAATACATATGTATCACACGCAACCCGTTTTGTTTATTTTGCAAACTACCAGAGTCAATAACCCTCCAATTTATGACCTTGAACCGGTCACGTCGTACTTGTTTATTTAGTTTTCATTTTTCAACTTTGGATTATTTTTTTTTATATTTTAATTTATTAAATATTCAGAAAAGTGAATAACCTCCGCCATTATGGCCTTGAACTATCAAATACATTATTTTGGGTAATAATAGATCATATAAATGATCTTCATAGACATGAGTTAACAGGTCGACATGAAAAATAGTAGGTGGTCAAACATATGAAAAGGTTATTGTTTATTTTCTCATTTTTTTTAATTTATTTTAGTTTGTTTTTATAAACTCATACTTGTTATCCTCCATTACTATTTCCCTGTTTCTCAACCGTTTCAACTCAGCTGTTTTTATTTCTTATGCAGAGTTGTCAAACCTTACAAACAATTATTTTACAGGACAACACTGAAAATACGCTACAAATCTTTTATTTTTCAACGCCTGTCGGCCGAAAAACAAAAGAGCGGGTCAATTTATGTTGGCTAATCGCCCAACGTAGGCAACCGCCCACACCCTGAGATGACTAATGCTCTGCCGACTGAGTAGCCGGGCAATAATTCAATAACTTCAACATAGCATTTTACATTCTAACTAGACCAGAACTTTAAGCGGAGAAAATGAGCAAAAACAAATACTATGTTGATGTGCTGAGTCCACCTTTATGAACTCGCCTTCTCATTACGTGTGAAAATCGCTAATATACTATTAGTTGATCTGGCAGCTCTAATTTACTTGTCCCATATTTTTCCCCTGTGGCAACTCGTATTCATTTGTCATATTTATACATACACAAGAGTTGCACGCGTCCATTTAGCCTAAAATCTACTTTAAAACATAATCTACAAATCTACAATAAAACATAATCTTGAAAATAATATTTTCAATAAAACATTCCCTAAATACATCTAAACACAAAACAACAATGCGGTACGTAATCTACCTCACATTACGCATGGATGGTGGTGTACATGGATCATGCATTGAGACAGTTACCACCACGCGTGGAGATATATGCATCAACACCCAACCATACTTAAGCTTACGATTTGGGGACCTATTCGTATGGTTTAGATTCTACAAAAAAAATGGGGTAATTCATTAGGAATATCGCCGCAAAATATCCTTAATAGACACGTCTAGGCTGCAGAGAAACAAGCCGAGGCAACATTATCGGCGGCGGCGGCTGTGCAGATTTTGGGTCGGCGGCGGTGCTATAGGTGAAAAACGCAACCTGCGGCGGCGCTGTGCCGCAGATGCATTTCCTACTTTTTTGGTACAAATAAAAAAAAAAGAATATTGAAGTTTTCTCAAAGTATACCCGATACTTTTTTTTTGTATTTTCATCACTACACCCGGCCAGAGGGCGAAGTAAAGTTAAAATTTGCGGCGGATTGGTAAGAAAATGTCGGAGGCGGCTTGCTACCGACTGCCTGCAAGATAAATGAAATATTTTATTCGAGACGGACAACAATGTCGCAGAAGTAAAGTTTTTTTGTTTTCGTGATGCATGTATATACCAACTGCTGTGTATTAAGTAAATTGTTATTGAGTTGAAATTTCGTACGGTTTGTCTTTTTATCATATAATTGTTATTGGAAAGGACATTTACATGTAATAAAAAGTAAGTATTGATGAGGCTTGGTATTTTACTTGATTTTGCGATCTCTTCGCCTGCAATTAATAACCTCTGCCATGCATCGCACGCTGTAAATGTATTAAAATCATATCTTTTACTTCAAACGTACATATTAATTTTCCTATATTTAAACGAACGCACGGATGTGCTATATTACTACCTTACTGCATGAGATTTCATTACGGTCGTACGATTATCATGCATCTTCATACCATCAAATAATTAATAATTATTAGTAGATGAAGCTGCATTTGGGTAACCAGTACAACCATTAAATCTTTGACCGCAGTAAAGAAACATGGTTGTTTTTAGTCTACATTCAGACTCCTGTTTCTTCAATATAAAATAAATAAATTCTTGTTCCTTTTTTTTTTATATAAGGAAAGCGTGCGATGATTGTAAGAACTAATTTAACTACCTACTAATTTTACTAACAATTTATTCACAAACTAAACATTATTTCTGTTCTTACTTCTATCTATTTTTTTATTTAAACAATATTTTGACCTTACTAATTATTCTTTCTTTGTTACAGGGGCTGTGAGTTGTGTGCGTTACTGGTTGCGGTGTACTGCAATGAGAGAATGCTTGGAGAAAGAGAAAAGTTTTCCTAGGCACTGTTACTATAGCTATTGGAGCAAATGTGTTTACTTTACGGGAAGTAATTTTATTTTATTTATTAGAGAATATGGTACTTTGTTCCAAAATCCGTTTATTCTCTTTTCAGGTACATATCTTCACTTAATGGACGTGTTTCATCAAAATATCACAGGTATGCCTTAAAACTAAGGAAATCTATCATCAACAGAATTGTCAACTAATAAAATAATTAAAACTGGACATCACTAACAGGAAAAAGGTAAAATAAATAATCTGCAAAATAATCAAAGTGTAAACGGGACAGCACAAACATGAGGATACTAAAATAAAAATAATAATAATAATATTGCACGCTTATTGCTTTGTCCCACTTAAAACCTAATTATCACAGATCATTGCTTCATGTCTTTGGCATGGAATACACCCAAACTTTTTCCCTGAAGTGATTCCAATTCATATGTACTGTTTCCAATAACTTTAAGAACCCTGCATCTTTTGAACTTTGGTGCAAATTTTGCATTAAAGTTTTTTCTAAAATCACTTTGTACAAAATTTTTCACGAACACTTCTTGTCCAACAGTGAATCGTATGTCCCTACTTCGTTTATCATATTGTTTCTTATTTCGTTCATATGCTGCATGCAGATTTTGTACCATATTTTCTCTGATTATTTTCAATTCATCTTTTCTCCCCAGAATATCGAAGTCACTATCTTCTAATGATTTTAGTTTCTTCGCCAAAGCATATTCTGTACCCGATGTAAACATTTGTTGGCCAAATAGTGCTCTATATGGACTAGTCCCTATAGCCTCATGCCTAGCTGAACGTATAGCGCATTCTGTTTCCGTAATATTTTCATCCCAATCTCGATGATCATCACCCAGGTATGCTCTTATGCCCGCTAAAAAAGATTGATTAACTCTTTCAGAGGCATTCGATTGCGGTGCATAGGCCGGAGTCCTGAGGTGGTTAATCTTGTACGTTTTTACTAGCTGTTGAAATTCTTGGGACACAAAAGGTTTCCCGTTATCGGAATGAATAATTTCCGGTACGCCGAACATGTGAAATATGTTATGCACTAAATATTCAACTACTAATTTCGATGTTGCTTTTTTCATTGGCTTCAAAAACACGAATTTACTAAAATGGTCTAGCACTATAAAGACGTAAGCATTACCTCTTTTTGACCGAGGGTACTTTCCCAAAAAGTCTATATAGATTTTTTGAAACGGACGGTATGTTTTTACTTCGTCACCCATTCTTGGTCGCCTTTCAGAATTGGTTGGCTTTATTTCTTTACAGGTTTGACAATTATTAACGTAATTACTAACATGAGTAGCCATTTTGGGCCAGTAATAAAAACGTCTCAATCGATCTAGCGTTTTTGAAATTCCGCCATGAGAAACTGTTTCTGGTTCATGTGCTTTGGCTATCATTGCAGTGATTAAATTTTCTGCCACCCACAACTTCCATTCGACTCCACTGTCGTCTCTTATAAAATTGGTTTTCTTAAATACCATTCCATCATTAATCTTCAGGTCAGGTAGCATATCTTTATTTTCTTCAATTGTGCGTATAAGTTCTTTATACTCCGGTGAGTCAAATTCGGTTGTTTCAAAATCTATGAATGCAAACTCTTCTACGGTGAAGTCGTCTAGAGATCTGGAAAGCATATCAGCTACGACGTTATCCGAACCCTTCCGGTGTTCGATTTTAAAATTAAACGCCTGTAGCTGTAGCGACCAACGAGCTAACCTGCCACTTAGGTCTCTGAGGCTCATTAGCCATTTTAGGCTGGCGTGGTCAGTTATGATTGTAAACTCCATGAGCTCCACGTATGGCCTAAATCTCTTTACAGCTAACACAGCAGCTAAACACTCTTTTTCAGTTACTGTATAATTAAACTGAGCTCCATTTAGCTTTTGTGAAAAAAATGCAATCGGGCGATCGTTATTTTCGTCGTCTTTTTGAAAAAGTACGGCTCCAACTCCCACGTGAGACGCATCACATTGAATAAAAAATGACCTTCGAAAATCAGGATGTACTAGAACTGGCGCTGTTGTTAGGGCATCTTTCAGTTTATTAAATGCTAGTGCTGCTTCCTCCGGCATTGTAAATTTAGACCCTTTTTTCAACGTGTCGCTTAGGGGCGCTGATATTATAGCAAAATCTTTAATAAATCGCCGATACCATCCGGCAGTTCCTAAAAAGCTCCTCACTTGTCTAGGTGTCCTTGGTATCGGGATTTGCTCAATAGCCTTTACCTTTTCGAAATCGGTCTTCAGTTTACCGCCACCAATAATAAACCCTAAATATTTTAGTTCTTTAAAACAAAACACGCTCTTGGACATTCCTATTGTCAAGTTGGCCTTTGACAAGCAATTTGCTACCTCTCTCAACAGTTTCATATGGCTTTCGAAGTCTTTTGATATAATCAGCAGGTCGTCTAAGTATATAAATACGTTGTTTTTCAGCTTTTGTGGGATAACTTTATCCATAAGACGACACAGGCGTTGGGCCGCATTACATAGGCCGAATGGCATTACCTTGTATTGGTAATGTGGCCTGCCTGGAATCGTGAAAGCCGTATATTCACGACATTTTGGCTCTAAACCGATTTGCCAAAATGCAAACTTAAGGTCGACACTGCTGATATATATAGTTTCCTCGATTCTACTTAAAATGCCCTCGATGTTTTGAATCGGGTAAGCGTCCTTAACAGTTAAACTGTTTAACTTTCTGGCATCTAAACAAAGCCGATTTTTACCTGGCTTACGCACAAGTGTTACACGATTGTTGTAAGGACTCTCACTCTCTTCAATTACACCTAGTTCCAGCATTTTATCAACTTCTTCATACAATAACTCTTGCACTTTTGGTGAGACGGGGTAGTGCCGTTCTTTAAATGGTACAGAATTTGGTATTAATTGTATCTGGTGTTTTTCTAAATGTGTTTTGCCTAAGCCATTATTTTCAAAAGCTCTAAATAATTTTTTTGCTTCTTCTAGCTGTTTCTCCTGCTGTGTGGATAACTCATGTTGCTCGGGACTTTGATTATGAATGGGCTCGAAACTATCTTTTAATTTCTCGAAGTCTATTTCACTCACGTTCAATACTTCGGGTGCCAGGTTGAATATACGCCAAAATCAATGTCGAGATATAATTTTTGTTCTAAAGATGGACATAAATAAAATTTTATTGCCTGTACTTCATCTCTATAAGTGACAGGAAGAATAACCTTGCCGCAGATTTTATGTGCTTGCCCAGAAGCTGTCCTAACGTTGGAATTGTACCTAGATACTTGGACTCCCAACTTATTTAAGAATTCGTTACATTCTTTCCCCAGGATACTAACTGATGCTCCTGTATCTAGTAGACCTTTAAGTAATTGATCCCCTATATAAACGTCAGCAAAAACTCTGGGATCTCCGTTCGAAATAGCTTCGACTGACGAAGTTATTACTTCTTTTATCAATTTTCGAGCGTGATATCGTTTTCTGGCATTCATTACCTTGTTGGAAACAGGCGTTGGTGACTCGTTATCATTTGAGAAAATACGGTTGCGGACTGCAATATAATTCCGTAAACGCTCAGTATATGGTTTTTTATATAATGGACAATTCTCAGGTAAATATTTGTTATCATTTTGTCGAGATCTATATTGAATAACGTTCTTTTCTTTAGGCTTTAATTGGTGATTTATTCGCGAGGTGTTGCGGACATTTGGACTGAGCGTGGCTCGTCCGCTTTTGCCATGCTCATCCTGCCGTTTCCCTGTTTTGTGCAGTTTGGACACTTCGGCGTTATGGTACGCTCATACCCGCATCTATAGCAAAATATGTTGCGTACCTCTGAATCGCAATCAATATACGTATGGCCACTACGCCTACAATTCCAACAAACGTATTCCCTTTTTCTATTATGAGACACCTCTTCAATCTCAAATGAGTTCTGATGCTCATTGTACAATTGAATTTGCTCATCCTCAACTATTACCTCATTTATTTTGTGACGTGGTGCATAACGCATTGCATTACCACTTGGTGCATTAAATCTTACTTCGCGCCTTGGGAATCTTTTCTCAATCTCCTTGCATTCTTCTCTTAGCTGTTCGATGTTATATATAGCCATAGGGTAAACTAATTTGGCTATATGTTCTCTCACATTACGCTTTAAAACCCTAATCATTTCATATTCGGGGATTGGAGAGCGAAGTTTCGACCTAAGTTTGAGCATTGCGTGAAAATAGTCTTCTAACGACTCATTTGGTTGTTGGCGTCTTTCTACAATCTCTTGCATAATCTCAAAGTCGCTTCGATTTGCTTGAAATTGGTTCAAAAGACTGTAGCGCAAAGTGGGCCAGTCTGCTATCCCATTTTGTGTTTTGAGGTAGAGCCAGTACCACTCTTTCGCTTGGCCTTTCAACAGCCGGTGAAAATCTCTAAGGACTTCTTCCCAAGGTATTGAGTAATTGGCCTGCAACAGCTCTACCCGAAACACAAAATCGTCAATGGACACACCACTGCCACCACCTTCAAAAACTATGTCCCACTTGTCAATTCTAATTTGACCTTCCACTGGACGAATATTAAGACTCCTTTCGCAAGCGTAAAAATTGGGGGCATTAGATAAAATGTTAGAAAATCTGGGACCTTGCCTAGGATTCGTAAAACCTTCATTTTGACTATATTGTTTTTCCGTAGGTTTCTTATTCTCGGCTCTTGGAATTTCAGGCCTACTACTTATTGGCTGTTTGTTTTGCTGATAAGCATTCGCTTGTAAACTAGCCGCATTCTCTAAATTTACTGTATTTCTATTAAAATTTTGGACCTGAGCTTGACCCTCTAGACTACTTCTTTGAGACCCGGTCTGAGATGGATTATCATTAATTGAGTCTGATAATGGCTTGATAGCCTTATTCACTTCAAGCATAATCCCTTTCAGACCCTCACTTAATGCTCCCTGTATCATTTCGCACATTTCTGCCCGCAATGTTTCTCTAAGGTTCCTATCATCGCTATTGGTTACTGCAGCTGTTATTTGGCTATCTACTACCAAAGGTCCTGTCTCAACAATCGAAGCACTAGCTCCTGGCGGTAAGTCTATCAAGTTCTCATTCCCTATATTCACCTCTAATTGATTTTCATTTTCTCTATTTATGGTTTCTGATAAATCGGTAAACTGCGGATCTTGAAATACCGCAGATTGACGTGGAGAATGCGTTACGCGACCTGAATATCCTGGCCGATTCTGATCGAATTCCAATGAGCGCCTACTCTTATTCTTCGATTCAGCCATGCCGTATTAAAATTTTAAATTGAAATATTTATATATATATATAATTTTACACAATAATAACACTAAACATGTAGGTGTGTATATAAGTATTTCAGTGACCAAATTAATTTCAAAACAAATATTTATACCAAATGTTTTAATGCTAGTTTCCTTATATCTATATCACAGTCTGATTATTGTAGTAACCCACCCTAAATTACTAAATTGCACGAAATCCCTAAAACTTTCAGTACTACTGATGCTATAAAATTTACACCAGGTCACTGACTAACAAAAATATAAGCCGATTAAGTAAAATTAAGCAAATATGGTCTAATCATCAGCCATATGCCTTAATTTTACTATCCTATAATCCTAACTTTATATTCTAATGTTTATCGCAGTGCATCAGATGCTATTTTGACAAATACATCCGGTCACTGGATAAAATAGCAAGAAAGAATTAAGCAACTATGGTCTCGTTATATACTTAGCCATAGGCCTTAATCTTTTTTTTTTTTTTTTTTTATATACAATTTAAATATAATACGTGCAATAAGTGTACACAACAAAAAAAAACAGAACGGACTAACTACAAAATGTACAAAATAATTTTAAAACGCACTAACTATTTCTCTTGTCAATTATTACTCCCTCAGTTGTCATGCAATTGGCCTGTCTACGTTTCGACGACCAAGCCATGACACTAAAAAAAACCAACAAGAGAAAATTATAATTTTATTTTGAATTCCGTATATACATATGTATATTAAGTTCAATTTCATTGGGCGCCATTTGGCGCAAAACCTACCTAACTAACAAATTATGAATTTAAATTGAGTCGGTATTGGACGCCATTTTGGCGCTTCACTGATTGGGCGCCATTTTGGCGCAAACCTGACTAACTAACAAATTATAAATTTAAATTGAGATTCAGTTTGGGCGCCATTTGTCATGATACCCTTTGTTTATGCGCCGGCAATGTCGCTGAACTTTTCCCAACTAGCTCAGGGATGTCAGGGGAGGTAAGACCCGCGACTTCCGGTACAGGGACTGACAAACAAATTTATAAAGAAAAAAAAAACAACGCAAAAAACACATAAAAGAAATACTGAAATTAAAAATAAAATATAACGCGGACAGACAGACAAACCTACAATTAACTAAACTGTGATACAACAGAGACACAAGATGGAATTTTGTCTCCCTCTAGCTGCCCTCCCTACCTTGGTAACATAGAACGGAAAATGGTTATGTTACCCCACATACTACTAAAACTTGGTCACTTCACTACATACTTACATTACACACCCCTACCAATAGATTTAGCCAGACATTATCTGCACTTATTTCAACCAAATGAAAACATAGATTATTTAAATTTTTGAAACGTTATAAAAAATCAATAAAATTTATTTAAATTTCAAATTCCTTAATCTAACAAATTTATGTTTTTTTTTATTATTTATGCTATCAAAATTGGTAAGAAAAAAAACTAACTGCCTAAATACTAACAATAAAATTTATACAAATAACATTAACTGAACTAACCTATCCCAAAAATACCCTCATTTACCAGTATAGGAAATTTTACTGGTCGACGCAACATAAACTAACACTTTTCTTTCCTATTTTAAAGAGCTCTCTAAAATGGTATATTTACGCGCAAAATTTCCTTTTGATTTTACTACACTCTAATTTTTTAAAACGCGGCCTGGCAGTTTTGGGCTTACACAATTTTCACTATATACTAAAACAAATTACACAAACACTATAATAAAACTTAACTATTTTTGTTTCTGTTTTTTGGTAATTTAAATATCTAATATTTTTTTAAACCTTTTTTTTATGTTTTTTTCTTATGTATTGGCTTTTTTTTTTTTTTATTAACTATCAATTTTACGGGCAGATAAATTTAAATTAAATTTAATATTTTTTTATTTCCTTTTTTTATGGATTTTTTCTTTGCAAAAAATTTAATTCCTTTTCTCCTATCTGCCACGCAATAAAATTTTAAAATATTTTCCCGATAATTGCAAAAAAATTCGGCACTTTTAAAATAATTAATATATTCTCCCGGAACTTTATATATATAAATGCTTGATTTTCCCGGCACGGCACGAATATAAGAATAAGTTGGACTGGACTCACCAAATTTAACAATGGCGCCTTAGCTAACCAATTACTTTCCCCCAGTCTCTTGGTGGGGATAAATAAATGATGCGGATTACAGTCCGGGAATACCCAGTGGAAATTCCTTCGCAGGTTCGTTGGTTATGGTGGACTGTAATCCGTAGTCTCAGCTCTTCAAGCGGAAATTGGCGAACCTCCAATATTTTATTTGTTTTAGCTATATTTAAAATTAAAAAAATTACTATCTAAACCATTAGCTTTTTTTTTCTAACCGGCTTACCTTCAGCTAATTTTGATTTAACTTTAATAATTTATTTTTTTCCACCACATTAAATAATCTGCCTGTCCAAAAATTCCACACTCGCTGCCTGTTCCGTCTAGTGTTCGATCGATAATAATTTTCCCAGTTCTATCATTTATTTCTATTGCCCCCAAAATGTCTGAATTCGCTCCAATCATCTATCCGCAATGTCAATGTATTGGTCTAGACACTCGCTATCTTCCTCTCCCTTATATATGTATTGCTTTTCTCGTTCTTTCAATATTCCAATCTGGATACATTTGCATTTGTATCTGCATGTATACAAATACATATGTATCACACGCAACCCGTTTTGTTTATTTTGCAAACTACCAGAGTCAATAACCCTCCAATTTATGACCTTGAACCGGTCACGTCGTACTTGTTTATTTAGTTTTCATTTTTCAACTTTGGATTATTTTTTTTTATATTTTAATTTATTAAATATTCAGAAAAGTGAATAACCTCCGCCATTATGGCCTTGAACTATCAAATACATTATTTTGGGTAATAATAGATCATATAAATGATCTTCATAGACATGAGTTAACAGGTCGACATGAAAAATAGTAGGTGGTCAAACATATGAAAAGGTTATTGTTTATTTTCTCATTTTTTTTAAATTTATTTTAGTTTGTTTTTATAAACTCATACTTGTTATCCTCCATTACTATTTCCCTGTTTCTCAACCGTTTCAACTCAGCTGTTTTTATTTCTTATGCAGAGTTGTCAAACCTTACAAACAATTATTTTACAGGACAACACTGAACATACGCTACATATTTTCAATGTTATTGATAAATATGTTTGTATCGTGGATTATTTTTTAAAAATTTTTTTTACAAAAAAGAAGTCTTTAAAAAAACCCTATCGCAATAGAGTTAATAAATGTTTTCAAGAATAAAATACATTAAAATTAATTTTTTAACACAATTCTTTCATCAACAAAATTTTATTTTTTATCGATTAATTTTATGTAATAAGTTTCATCTCTGTTATGTTTATTAATTTTATCAATTTATCTTTATACTTTATTCAATATTGTACTGATACAATTAAATTTACATTAAAGTCAAGAAGAGCCGACACTCTGTTGGAATAGCTCTCGCTGAGTTCAATAAACCACTCACTTCCCGTTCCAAATACAAGGGACGCACCCAAAACCGTCTCGTTTTATTTTGGAGCTTTGAGTATGCCCTTGTTGCACAAAATACTATATTTATAAACTCAATAAATTCCACAAATTCTTTTAACATTTCAATTTCAATTAACATTTTTGCACAAATTATTTTTATTTGATAAAAATATTTACACTACAGCTGGTCAAAACATAAACATTGGCGCACAAAAAGCGTTGCATGTAACTTGAATTTAGAAAGGCGTCTAAAGTATGAAATACACAAAACGCGCAACGCACGAAACGCGTGTTATGGACTTTTAGCTTTAAGGTGTTAGTTATAAAACACTTCTTGCCCGAATCAATATTGTCTGTCAGCTGTTAATATTGGATTGTAATGCCTTTGGTATTAGTTTGACATTTGCTACGTAAAAATCTACTTTCTGTAGATTTTCTACGTGACAAAAGCAACGATACGTTTTTAGTAAACAGCAACGATCTTTGCTTTTGTTACGGATTTTGCCAGCTGATCCCCACGAACGCAATACGTTTTTACTAAATAGACCTTTTCTTTGCAATAAACTGTCATTGAAGTTATCATATCTTCAGCAGAAAATATGGCAGCTTCAAATTCTTATTATTCACTTACAGACCAACCTAAATTACGACGCAAAGCGCAACGTAATTTAACGCTTAGCTTTTACGCTGAAATGAGTAACCTAAATTAGAGCATTAACGTTGCGCCAGAAATAGAAATAAGAAATAGAGATGAAGACGCTTAATTGACCTGAAAGTAGCTAAATTTACATTACTTAACAAAATGGTATGTGGATGTGTGAGCATTAACAAAATAAACAACAGTACTTCTGCAGCCACCTTCGCTTCTTTACGCGCTGTCAAAATTGGATTTTCCAATTGCAAAGCGAAAAACTTTAAATAATCTGTATGAAATGTGGAATTGTAATTTTTTCGGGTATAAAATAATAAATTTATCTATTTATTTATGAAATAAACAATTTGTTTTAATTGCAAACAATAAAATTTTTTATTCCGTTTTGCACTCGGCTTTCGATTAAGTGAATATGCAATATATTCCCTCTCTTTTGTCGCGTCTGTTTAGCCTGTGGCGTTGACGACGTGTTATTTCGGTTGGTTTCATACATTTTGTATGGGCATGATAAATTTTGACAGCCAGACAACGCTTTGCGTTGCAATATAGGTTGGTGTATTAAAAAGTTAGTTTGAGGGTGCTGTTGGCTTAGTAGTTAGCGCGTTTGACTACAAACCCTGAGGCCTTGAGTTTAAGACTACTTTCATGCAAGCCAACAATATCATGCATTTTTCTCATGTGCATTTGTATGTTATTGTGTTGGTTGTTGTTGGACTGTTAAAGTGATGAAGGCATAGCACTGATCACTTTGTCAGTACAGGCGGCGATTAATACTAGCATATCCTAATGCACGTCACAGCACCCTCCTTCGTCGGTATTGTAGCAGAACCGTCGGCGAAGTAAAAGATCTAATAAAATTACTACACAGCTTAAAAAAACATCGTGATGCCTCTACTTGGCACCAGAGAGGTTTGCAGTACTGCTCTACAAAAAACGCGCAATAGCAGGGTTGTAAATTAATTACGCTTTCTATCTCTCTCCCACTTCACCACCTGTTCTCTCTACTCTATCCCTTTCCCAAAGAAGGTAGCACATTAATTAATTAATTGGTAGGCATTAATTGTTTGATTGTGTTACTTCTCTTATAAAAAAAATGAGGATGAAGTAGATATTAGCTTATTTGTTGCTCCTTAGGTTAATATTAAGTTGTAATAACCAAAAACCATTTATCTATCAAATAACATTCTAAAAAAACTATTTGTAAGTTGTAATAATGGCCCTTAAAGGTTTAAATAACAACGTTAAAATTTTTTGTAAATTTTGTATTTTTCAACAAAAAAGCGCTTTTGCATAAAAACGAAGAAAATAAAATTTTGAATTTTTTTTAATAAACATTTTTTGAGTGTATAATGAAAAAATTTGGTTTAAATCTAGTTTACCAACGCACCTCCAAATAAAATAAAAATTACATAGGACGATAGAAAATTGAAAAATAAGAAGAAAAAATTAAATGGTAAAAAGTCTCGAAAACGCATAGTTTTCGAGTTATGTCCCTCCGAAGTTTTCATATATAAATGTGATTTTCCATTACATTTTTGAACGCATACATGTGTCTAATATTGGTACCATTTGAAAGCTTTTGAATATATCTTTCTGGGTATTAAAAATTTATTTAAATATTCTTAACCCATTAAGAAGCGGGGATGAGTTTACGAAAATACAAGTTTTTAGGAACTATGAAAATAAATTAATTTATTTTTTCATTACATAGCCGAAGGCCGGATATGAAGGGAAAATTTAGTTAGCGAAGCCGGTGTTTGTTATACCACAGAGGAGAAAATCTGTGAGCCAGGGCGAAGGCCGGCTATGCAGGGAAGCTTTAGTTAGCGAAGCCGGTGTTTGTTATACCACAGAGGAGAAAATCTTTGAGCCCGGCCAAAGGCCGGCTATGCAGGGAAGCTTTTATTTTGCGAAGCTGTTCTTTGTTACTTAATAAAATTTTTATTACACTTTTATTTGAATAAATTGTATATTTACCTAGAGCACATGTGTAACATTTTGATGTGAAATTTTGTAAAAACTGTATTGACACATAGAGTTCAAAATCCAAACATTTTTTAAAATATTCAGAAAGATATCTTTAAAAGCTTTCAAATGATTCCAATATTGGCCATATACGTTCAGAAATATAGTAGAAAAATCACATTTAAATATAAAAACTTCAGAGGGCCATAACTCGAAAACTATGCGTTTCCGAGACTTTTACCATTTTTTTTCTTTTTTGTTCAAAAAATTTTATTGTGTTTTTAAAGTGGAAGCAAAAAAAAGTTTTTTCTTTCTTATGTTATACTCATAGTAACTCATATTAACTCATAGTAAAAAAGTTGTAAAAGAAATGACAAAATTCAAGTAGCCATAACTTTTTTTCGAACCAACTTGGCAATTTTGTTTCAAAGGGTCTACTTCATATTGAGTTCAAATCATTGAGGCAACATTCGATGACCCGAAATTTGTTGCATAGTGCTATAAGAGATAAGAATACAACCAAGCATGTATCTTTTAGATCTTATTAAGGGCTATAATACAGCAAAAAGTTTTGAAATCGGATGAGAAACAAAAAAAATGGCAAGCAGTAGAAAATATTATATTGCCGAAGTGCCCTATTTTGAGCAAGTAAGCGAGCTGATATTTAAAACATAAATAGAAATACTCCTCTGCTATGTCCACGTGAAATTTTATTCCGATAGAACTGTCCGTTTAGAAATTCCTGATTTATGTCCCACATATTTTGCCTCTGCACCACTGTGCACTGCAAATAAAGTAAACAACTTATAACTTTCATTTTTTCAATTAATGACGTAGGATTTTATATAATTTTACACAATACCAAACATGGTTGCGAAAGTTAAAGATACTTTTTTTAATTAATCGCTACTTTTAATGGATTTGCCCCATCTGTGCAGCGGTATTGAATTGGTATTTTTCTTCACAGTAAGTTTTCCTTAACCCCTCTATAAATAAAAATCTAATTGTCCAAAAACTATTTTAATTAATTTTTTTTCGAGTTTTTTATTTCTTATTTATATTTGTATTTTTTTATAAATTTTAATTTTATTATTTAGAAATTTGTTCCATTATATATTATTATAAATATTTTTATAAGACTTTATATTAAATCTTGATGAAAATTAAGGATTTTATAAAATAATAAAAAAATATTAAAAAGCTTTTTAGTTCAAAATATTATGAAATTGTAATTTTCAAGTATATATGCACGTCCTGAATAAAGAGATATATAACATTAAATTTGAATATATTTTTAATAATC
This sequence comes from Panzeria rudis, assembly GCA_956483635.1. NCBI lineage: Eukaryota > Metazoa > Arthropoda > Insecta > Diptera > Tachinidae > Panzeria > Panzeria rudis. The sequence goes on from OY101449.1 coordinate 83,878,789, forward strand.
GCGAACATCTTTATTCATTTGAAGACGGCGAGATATCTCATTTTCCTCGCTCTTTAATCCGCGCCTGATAGATTGTATGTATGTGTATATTAGTAGGTTCCTGTTTGTTTAATTACTTAAAACTGTACATAAACTACAAGCGATGTATGTATGAAATGATAGTTGGCCGAGAATGTGGCGAAAGCAAACTTCGTAGAAAACCAACTCTCCTTTAGTAATAAGTACTAAGAAGTTTGCATTTTGAATAATTTAAAACAATTTGTTTTGAATAATTAAAGCTGTTATTGTGAGACGGTCGATAATACACATTTAAACTAGAACATAAAAAACTTAATATAAAAAAGTAAGAATTTAAAAAAAAAATGTTCAGTCGCCTGTTTTATTATTTTCTTTAGATTGATTTTATTTTAATTTAATTAGACGTGCCATAACTATAGAAAACAGCTGTTCGAGACAACTTTATGACTTGCCATAACGCCATAGACATACCCTGTATACTAATTGAATTTTGGTTTTCTGTCATAACCATAATCAGCTGATTGCTGAATGAATGAATTTATTGTATGTTTTTCTGTTGTTTTGTTTATTTTTCACGTTCGCTGCATTTTTTAAATTTATTTTTCGCTTGTGCTTCTTCTTATTTTCATAGATTCTATTTTTTTATTTTCCAGTAAAATGGAAGACAAAAAGCTGTTTACGGTTATGACACCACTAATCGGCTGCACTAAGTATGGTTATGGTTATAGCCGCAGTTATGGCTATGGTGTTATGGTCTAATTGAACATTAAATTGTGTCTTTTAGTCACTTTATGTGTTCTTCAAAATTTGATGAGCAAATTCTCAATATTAGATCTTTCTCTTGCCTGACTTTCTTATTGTTGTGTGCTTATTGTTATTTTCAATAATGCAATTTACGTTTCGTGTATTTGCTTTTTTCTTTCTTTAATAATGAATTTTTTTGTTTTTAAGATAAATTTATATTATTACAATTACAATTTTTTGTTTTTATTATTTTGCAATTAACAAGACTTTTCTTCGTCCAGTTTATTTTGTTTGTATTATTATTATTATTATTATTATTATTATTATTATTATTATTATTATTATTATTATTATTATTATTATTATTATTATTATTATTATTATTATTTAATATTATTATAGTTCTGCAGTAATTTATTTGCAATAATTCGCTTTCAGTATTTTTGTTGGTTGCTTTTCTTCTTTCATTCTAAATGTTATATAATAAATTGTTGCGGTTGTTGTAGTACATTCCTATCCATTTATATGTAAGTGTTAAGTTTATGTTGTTATAATATTTGAGGTTCTTCTTACAACTACAACATTCGTTAGATGATAATAATGATTGGGGAAATCATGTTGCATATCTGAAAAGAGAAGAAAAGTTATTAAAATTATTTGTCAAGTGAAATTTATTTGCTGATGATTAAGCATTGTCTATTTGCATTTCATTGGTGCTTTACCAAATCGTCAGTAGACTTCAAACACACTTTTGAACAGTTACAGAATCCTTAACTTGTGTACAGACTTTCAAAAACCATTTGAGAATTTACAAATGATTTCTAAATATAAGCATAGTAGCCTTTGAAACTTATACAAAACCCAACAAATAATTTGTATTCGATATGAATCTGTTTTAATTTTCTACACCTTTAGGTTATCAGGTTGCTGGTGAAAAGTATAAAGAAAGGGTTCCAGCCCACTTGGGTCCAATAATAATGGTCCCTTTGTGATATTCCTACACCTTTATACAATTAGAAATCCATTGGATACCAATAAAAGTATTTATAATTTAAATTAAATTTATTTGCTAATGGTTAAGCATTATTTAAAATAACATTATGACAATATGTCAAATAATAAATTTTTTATGACATATTATGTCATAATTTTATTTTAAATGATATCGACGCAGTTGCGTAAAAGGGGCCAATCTGCAGTTTAAAATCATGTTTCTAAGATTTACATGTATCATACGGCAAACAAGTAATATTTATGACTATATAATTGGTCGGGTTCTTCGAGAAATTTAGTGGTCTACTTATTTCAGTAGCTCCATTATCATCCAGACGTCCGTATTTATAAGAAAAATTATTTAAAAAAAGACCAATACTGCACTATATTGGTCTTATATTGGTCTTTTAGGCCCTTTTTACGTAACAATAGTTCTAGAAACGTGCTTCCATATTTTTACTCAAATATGAAAAATTTTAGGCAAATGTTTGCATATTAGACTATTTAGTATTTATTTATTTATGTCTATGGATTAATAAAATCCTTACAGACAACATATTAAACAAATGTACATGTAATCATATAAAACTAAACTAGTTGTTTAAGTAAAAAATTAAATTACGTTTAATTACATTTATATGAAAAGACATATCAATAACGTTATACAATTCTTTAAAGCATGCAAAAACCGGAACCGGAACCGGAACCGAAAACCAGTTAACCGGTTTTTGCCTTTCTAAAAATAAACCGATTTAGAATAATTTATGTTTACGAATAATTCGGCATGCCGGTTTTTATGTGCCGATTAACCGGTTTTTTATGGTATTTTTCCATTTTTTTAACTTTTATTTTAACGAGCGTTTATTCTACCTCAAGTTTTATTTACAAAAAAAAATATGTAAAGACATCGGTTGAAATTTCGCCATTCTGTCCCTTATATTATTTTTAAATAATATTTAATAAACATGTTTAGACCTTTTTAAATTTATCAAACCATTTATCACAAAGGGACCATTATTATTGGACCCAAGTGGGCTGGAACCCTTTCTTTATAATTTTCACCAGCGACCTGATAACCTATTACAATCAATTTTATTTTTCAAAGCAATTGCTTATTTGCTTTAAAACAAAAACTTTAATTAATAATAGCTGTGTTCGTTTACTCGAAATTCTTACTACTTTTACTAAAATTGGACAAATTTGTTTACTTTTTGTATTGAAAACTTCCAGCTGTAGTAACAATAATAAATTGTAGTAAGTAAAGGAACATACATATTGATAACGCATTAAAATTTACCGCCTTATTTATGAAAAAACCAGTTATTCGAGTCGAAATTGATTTTATTGCAACGTTTGACGATAAACGTTATTTTTGGTGTTTCCGTTTGGGGAGAAAGCAAATATTGCCGATTGTTTACCGACTCGTCCCACCTTACATATCAAAAAGTTTATTTCGCGCTCTACTTTATGGACAATTAGTAACAAACTGAAAATTTTATAAATATCGCTCCATTAGTTTAAGTTCTAAGAGATTTTAAACGAATATTAAAAGCATTTCAAAAATGATTTTTTTTATACAAGCTTCGTCCTGGGGTCCTGAATACAAAAACAACAAAAAAATAATCATACAAATCGGTCGTACCGTCGTACAGTCAAACTTCTTTAGGAAATAAATTTATTTTCTGTTTGAAACAGTTTTAAACGGAAGTACCTTTCAAGTGTGTGGATGTATTCACTTAATTGCTAATAATTTTCATGATATATGGCTTATTTCGTTCGTAAGACACCACTGCTGAAGAATAATAATTAACAGAGTAAAGTGTTTGCAGCTTTAATTTTTTTTAATGAGTTTTTATATAGATAAAATTTGTTAATTTGTGAATAACTCTGAAATAGTAGATCGAATCATAAAACTGTTGTAAATTTATTAGGAATGATAATTTTCACTGTTTATTATTCTACAGACAATGTTATTTTTATAAAATTTTGTAAGAAACTACGTTGCCTATTATATTGTTGTTTTCATATATTTTTCAATATATGATAGTTCTACAATAAAACTCAAACTAACAAAAACTACATTAGAATAGTTTGCAGGAAATTGTGTCATGCATCTTTGGTGTTCTGTTGATCGAAATATTAGACATGCTTATTAAAAAATTTGTAGTTGATAGGAAAAAACTAAGGACACTATTTTGTAGCGCATGAAAGTGCTTAGAAATGTTCCAAAAAGGAATTTCAGTGTCGGTATGTGTAATTATATTACACACTTTGAAAGTTATTTCAAGGAAAAGATCACATGAATATGTATTAGGGTGGCCGTTAACAAAAAAAGTGCGATTTTTGCCAGTCTTATTGGCAAATATCTCTGAAACTACTGAGTAGATAAAAAACAGTATAGATGCGTCTTAAAGATAATATTATTGTCGAATTTTGGTTTTTTGTTTTTAATGCATAGGACAACCCGTTCTCTACTTATATTAACATTTATTTTAACTGTGAATTAATTAACACATTTTTTGTTCGCTTCTAATTTTCTGCATATCTAATTGTGAATAAAATCTAAAGTTGTGGATGGATTTTGATGAAATACGGCTTGTTTTGTTTGAAATATAGTTTTCTATAATTCAAATACAAAATATACCTGAATTTTTAATTATATATTTTACATTTTTTGTAAATGTCTTAAAAATAAAAATTTTGATAAAAAAAATTTTTTTCGACAAGTTCTACGATATCTCTAAAACTATTGAGCAGATTAAAAAACAATATCCGTGTAACCTAACGATAATATTGTTGTCGAATTAGGTTTTTTGTTTCGAAGGAATAGGGCAACCCGTTATCCAGTTATGTTAGCTTTTGCTGTGTAAATGCTTCATTTTTGAAAAAAGCGTATAGCTCGAAAACTAGAAACAAAACTGAATGCATATTCCGATTCAGGAGTTGAAATTACATAAGAAACCATGTTTAGTTGTTCCATTCCAAAAACTTGTAAATTTGTGTTTTAGTTGCCATGAGCTGGGAGGACGAATGAAACATTAAAATAAGCTAATGTTGCTTGAAAATTTTATATTTATTTCATTAAGCATTAGATCTACAAAAAAGTTGTTAGGTAAGCAAATGTTGAAAACTTCACAAGCAACATTTTTCTCCTCAAAATCTTTTTTGTGAAATTAATATTTTGGAAGTTATGAGCAAAAAAAAAACAAAATTTTATGGTTTTTTTCCCAAATTTGAGCGGGCTTGCGGCACGTCTTATCGCCAACCGACTTACCTGGAATTTGTTCAGGATGATTTTTTTGCCAAAATTCGCCAAACTGGGGGGTGAGAGTGAAAAAAATATGCAAAAAAATCCTCCATATAGCTAACGGCCACCCTAATGTATATGTATGTAGTATTACAAAGATTTTTCGCAAAAAGGGGAAAAACTAAAATTTGCACATACATTTTATAAAAACCGGTTAGCCGGTTTATTTGCACAAAACCGTATTCGAAACCGGGGTTTTAAAAAAAGCTATTTTTCAAATAATTCGAAAACCGGTTTCTTGAAAATTCCGGTTTTTACATACTCCACTACATATAATAGGGAGGAAAATAAAGCTTTGGCGCTTACTTGCAAAAAAAAATTATTTTTAGGGAAAAGTTACATTGAAATCAAAAGCAGTTTATTTAATGTTTTACATATGAGTGATTCCACGTAAAGAAATTTTTTTTTCTAATTTTTAACAAAAATTTCTTAATTGACGTTTTTCAGAGAATGACATTACAGAAAAAATTTAAAACTACACTATTTAATATTTTTTAATCAATTTGAGGCTCTTTTAAATGATCATGCAAGAAACATTTTGCTCTCCCTCCTTGTATGTTTAATATTTATTTCAGATTTTCTTTTTTTCCCTTTCTCATTATTAATAAAAACCTTTATCTCTGAAAATAATATACTTTTTTGCTTTTTATTGAATTTAAAAATATATTCAGCTAGAGTAATCTGCTGTTTATAATAGAACGGATAGCAAATAATTTAATGTCTTATTATTTTCTTATGAGCTTATCTTTATATTATTTATATTAATTAAATCAATGAAAAGTTTTATTTCTTCGAATTTTTTAAATTTTCGTACTAGGTCACACCCGTCCCATTTTAAAAATAGTTTTTTTATAAGAAAAATAATTTTTTGTCAAACAGTAAATACACAATACAATTAAAAACACTTTGAACAGATATCTATACCAAAAATATTGTGTACCTTATAGTCAAAATTTTACTTAATTTATACAACCGTCGCAGCTTTCTGACGACCATTCTGAGCTGAAATCGTGTTCTATCAGTGTACGCGTTATTCAACGATTTTAAGTTTAGTGTCCTTGCGAGCCGCAACGTTTTTTCAAGTAAAAAATGGTCACACCCGGCTAAATGGAATTACTCATATGTAGCTAATTATTTACTGAAAAATAATATTGGTAATCAAAATTATAAATAGTATAATTGACATTTAAATTTATACTTAAGAAGTACATCGCCTTCTTGTCTGCTTATTCCTCTTCATCTTCGTCAGGCTCTGCAAGAGCATCACGAAATGTAGTGTGGAGAGGCAAAGCCAAGAATTCACGATGTAGGTGAGAAGGAATGCCCCTCCCCCTAAATCATTACTGCATTTGCCTCTAGTCCACACACTTGATTTCCTATTTTAGGTATTAAATAACTTTTTTCAGTTACAAATCTACAAGAAATATACCCACAAAACAACAATAAAATTTGTAAACATTTTTTTGTACGTATTTTACCTGCATATTTGTAAGTTTTAATTGAGAAATGAGCCTCCAGTCTAAAGATCTTTGGCTATTTATCAAACTGTTTGATCAAATTTATGTATGTATAGGCTGAGGTGAGTTTGACGAAAACCAAAAGCATTTAGATTTTAAGTGTGTTCCGAACTTTTTGGATAAAGTTCGGTAAAATGAGAGCAAATACATATTTTTCTCATTGAGAGACAAAAATGTACAAAAGTACGAGAACACAAAAAAACCCAATTTCTATCCCGAAAAATTTCATGAACGTGTTGCGAAAATAAACATACAAAGAAAAACCAACACAATGATTTTTAATGTCATTTTTCGATTTTGGGAATTTTCATAAATACATACAAATGTATTTTACTTTTTTGTTGCCTAAAATTATAATTTTTCATTTATTGTTTATTTTTCAACAGCTGATTGTTTTGCACTTTACACAATCTGTTCGAAGAAAAAGTTCGGGCTGTTTCGTGCAGAAAGAAGAAGAATGTTATGTTCTCAAAAGCGCTCTCATTTACCCAATTTTAGAGTACGGGAACGTTTTTCGTGCAAATTGGGCGCCCGTTGGCAGCGTTGTCAACTCAGTGCTTTTCGCACCGTTTTTAGTGCTTTTTCAACTTTTCGACGCGAAAAATTTTGGAGTTAGTGCTCGGTGCTTTTTTAGTCTAAATTTTCGTGCTTTTATTTTTTGACAGTGGCACTAAGCCCAAAATTCAAAAATTAGTTTCTTTATCAATTGAATTCAAGATTTATTGAGACTTTTAAAATACATAAAGAGGAAATATGAAAAAATAACAATATTATGAGCAACTTAAAACTGTTATGTATTATTTTAAAGGCACAATTATTTTTTAAAAACGCTTCATGCTAAGAAGAAAAGTGTTGTATTAATTAGAAGTTAAATATACATATGTGAAATTACATAGCTCAAAATATATGTAATCAAAGTTTACATATTTCTTTATCAAACAAAAAAAATGTTCTTTAAGTGAAAAATTCTTTGCTAATGCAACTATTTCCTGAACACGTTTTTGCAGTCTTGTAGTTTATTTTTTGACGGTGGCACTAAGCCCAAAATTCAAAAATTAATTTATTTATCAAAAAAAATTTTCTTCAAGTGTAAAATTCTTTGCTAATGCAACTATTTCCTGAACACGTTTTTTGCAGTCTTGCAGTCTTTTGTCTTTTTTGTCGAAACCCATAAAAACTAATTTTTGTACATATGTATTTCGTTTGCTTCGCACTTCAGATTTCAAAAGCTTTCCGTTTTCTCGAAATTTGACATACATAAACATATGTATGTATATTCTACTCTTACGTGCGCATCAAGTGGCGTAAGAACTAGCTCGACACTTTTTATGGTTTCTTTTTATAGCCTTCTAAACTTGGGTATAGCGGCCATTTTTTGAGAAATGTTCGTCATATACAAGATTGAATAACTTTAGAGCGCGTCATCATATATAAATAAATTTTGTCTCATTCGAAATGTTTCAGTCTCTTCCTAATAATTATTGATTAAAAATGACATAGTTTCCCGCTAGAAAGTCCTCTAAAATGCAAAAGTATCCTGAAAAAGGTATTTGGAATTTTCTTTATTTTTTAACCGACATAAAAAAGAAGGAGGTCATGAATTCGTGTGTATTTTTTGTTTGTAATGGCATAACTCTGTCATTTGTGAACAGATTTTCAAAGTTCTTTTTTTGTGTGAAAGGGTTTGCTTGCTGTTTGGTTCCACAATTTTTTTTTAGAAAATCGGTGACGAAAATCAGAACCCTGCCATTTGTAAACCGATTCTTTTTTAAAGGGTTTGCCCGCAGTTTTGTTGCATAATTTTTTCCAAAAATTTGCTCCACCATATGTAAACAGATTTTCAAAATTCTTTTTCCGAAAATCTGCAGGGCATTATATCCTCCCCCGGAAATATTGATTATCGCATAATCCTCCATTTATGAACCAATTTTCAAAATTCTTTTTTTTTCTTGTTTCAAATGAATTGCTTGCAGTTTGATCCCATAGAAGTGAAAATCGGCCGGACGAAGTAGTAGCCCGATATATTAATTAAAACATAACTCCGACATTTCTTGACAGATTTTCAAAATATTTTATTTGAAAGGACATGAAAGATTTGGTACAATGAAAAATTGCGGCCGGACGGACACCCCTTTTGTAGACAAGCACGCCATTTGATCTAATACAAAATTGCGTTGATTTTGTAATCTGGTACATAAGATCTTTGAATTGGATATAGTTAATACAGAGCTAGCTACAACTGTACAGTCTTTAAGTAGGAATGAAAACAGATTCAAAAGTTACAGTTTTTTTATGATAACCCCGCTCATTTCTATGAAAAACCTGTAGCAATAACTATGATGATCATATAAAATGAATTAATATCGGATATGATATATTAAGCTCTAAAAAAAAAAGAAAAATATAAAAAAGACAGAACATTTTTTGTTTTTAGTGGATTTAATTTTTCTAAACTGATTCGTTTTAAATCGGCTCGATTTACACAACAGGCAGATATATAACAACTTTTTTAAATAAAACTAAAAAAATTAAATTCAGTGCTTTTTTTTTCAAGAATTACGCGCTTTTTTACTTGTTTCAGTGCTTTTTGAAATCTAAAAGTTGACAACGCTGCCCGTTGGCTCCCAATTTTGAGTACGGGAACACACTTTTTATCGTCAAGCATATACGTGCGAGTTTTTTTACTAACACAATGAAAAAAAGGTGTTTGATGCACCAAATTGATGTGCATTTGATCAGTGGCTACGGCGCTTAATGTCCCCACCTGTAATATAATCTAAAAGATACCCGCCCAAAGCGGGATGTCTGGTCAGATTCACTATAACTCTATTTTTTTAAATGGTCGGTGGGCCAAACCAGTAATGAGGTGACAGTATGGGGTTTCTGATATACGATTCATATTAGGTTGAATTTAACTAGAAAGCAGTCTTATCAAATCATGAGCGAAGAGTTTTGATTAATGCTAAAAATTTAACATGATGTGTTATATTTGTAATTACCTTTTTGTCCACAGTCTAGCGATTCTATCATGCTCTTCACGATTTTGTAAATATTGAGTGGCAATGCTACCAACCAAAGGATCGGCTTAATAAAATAAAAATAAATGTAAATAAAAAATCTGTTTTTTCTTCATTTTTATAATACTTACCAGGATTACAATCAGTCAGCAGGGAACAAATTGACAACAGAACCTTTGATATAGTCAATGCTGGCGACCAATTATCCTTCAGAATATCTAAACAAATAACACCTTGACTGTTGATGTTGCAATGATAGATTCGAGTACGGAACGTAACTTTAGGGGGTTTAAATGGATACTCTGGTGAAAAATGAATATCCAAAAAGAAAACACCACCTTCATACACTGAGCCGGGTGGTCCCAAAATGGTTGATACCCATTCGTACAAATTATCACCCTTAGGACCAGCGCTACAGTTAGGTGGTGGATCCAGAGTGATCTCAGCAAGTTCTTTTTGTATACGTTTAGCTGAAGTACCCAAAGCTTTTGATATTTTTGGATTTGGTTTGGGATCTTTCCGTGTCTCCTCGCTGGTTGTAGCTGTAGCAGCAGCCGATGATGATCCACCAACGCCAGTGGAAGAATTTGTTGATGAGCCCGAGGACGCGGGATTATTGATGCCACCTACTGTGGCAGTATTACCATTCCGACCACGACCAGCATTTGGTGTTGAGTTTGTGGTAGCATTATTGGCAGCAGACATACTATTGGCAGTGCCTGGTGGGGAGTTGGTTAAAAGACCAGTTGGTGCAGCCGACGAAGTTGTGGTATTAGTTGCTGATGGACCACCACTAGTCGTTGAAGTCGAAGACATAGTGGCACACAAAGTTTTTACAAAAGGTTTTCTTGAACGCTTATAGTAAAACAGTTACCTACAAAATATAACGTTACAAATATTTTAAGCATTTTCAAAAAGTTTCAAATAAATGTTAACTAAGCGCATTTTATATATTCAATAATCTATTAATTCATAAAATATGGAAATAAAGTCCATGAAAGAAGTATTGTACAATAAAGATTTTTGAATAGCAATCCTTCTTCCGGTTTTAAGAGCTTTCTCTTCTGGGCATGTCAAATAGTGGCTTCGCCGAGTAAAGATTTTATACATACTCAGAGGAAAAAATTCTTAAGCCCGGCCGAAGACCTGCTAGCCAAACACATTTTACTCTGCAAAACCAGTACTTTAATTTTCAAAAAGGAAATAATGTCCGATGAACATTGCATACCACCAAAATGTAATTTCAATTATGTATTTGCAAATAAATAATAGATTAATCGACTTGCCGGTAAGCAGTAACATACACATATCAACATTCGCTGATGATACAGCTTTTCTAAGTGTTCGCAAAAGCCATCAAGAAGCTTCACGCAAACTGTAAGATTATATACCCCAGTTAGAGTAATGCCTAAAACAATGGCGGATAAAAATTAACGAACAAAAATGTCTACACATTATTTTTACATTGTGCGGAGGAACATGCCCACCTATATAAATAAATAACCAAACTATACCTCAACACACTGGAGTAAAATATCTCACATGGAAGTCCCACATAAATGCAAGGGTCACCCAAATGAAATTAAGAGCAGCTCAAATGAATTGGCTTATGGGAAAGAACTCTACTCTAAGCCTAGATTGTAAACTTCTTCCATACAACTCGATTCTAAAACCAATATGGTCCCACGGTATCCAGTTATGGGGCACTGCCTCGGCATCAAATGTAGAAAAAATGCAAAGGCGAGAAAATAAAATACTCCGTACGATTACAGCAGCCCCATGGTATGTCAGAAATAAGCGAATTCATAAAGATTTAGATGTGTCGCTGGTTAGACAGTGTTTCTAAACACGTGACAAGATACATAAAAAACTCCAGTTGCACCCAAATCCCCTAGCCCGAAACATCATTAACTTTAGAGGCCACGATCGGCTGAGAAGGTGGAACACTCTTGCTCTCAGCCGAACGCGAGAGACGTAGACAACCAAAGAACCAACCGCTGAAACAAATATTTTTGTCTGGCATTGGCTGGACTTAAAAATTAAAATTTTAGAGTTAATATTTGATTACTTACGCCCGGTTCAGACACTTCAACTTTTGTTGCGCAGCTTTTAATTCAGCCGCGAGAAAGACAGAGAAAGCAACACAGTGTTTCTCTGTCTTTCTCGCGGCTGAATTAAAAGCTGCGCAACAAAAGTTGAAGTGTGTGAACCGGGAGTTATAGCTGTTTTAAACTACCTCACAAGCCGTTCGACTTCTGTATAAAATGCAACCCTGATCTAATGAGCTTACGGAAAGTTTTAAAAAAGCAATAACAACACATTATGTGCATTTTGTGCAGAAGTCGAAAAGCTTGTAATGGGTGATTTTATAAGAACTATCGGAAAGTAAAAAAAAAAAAAAAAACACATAAAATTCAGAAAAATGCATGAAATATTTATTTGGATCGATAGTTGGGTCGATATAATTTAATGTTTGAAGATTATTTCATGCAAATGTTGGCCGCGGCTGCGCCTCAAATGGTCCATCCGCTTAGTCCAATTTTGGCATACTCTTTCCAACATTTCGGCCGGTATCTCACGAATAATGTTGGCAATGTTGGCTTCCAGTGCGTCAATCGAAGCGGGCTTGTCGCTATAGACATTAGCCTTAACATAGCCCCACAAAAAATAGTCTAGAGGCGTTAAATCGCACGATCTGGGCGACCAATTGACTGGTCCCAAGCGTGAAATAAACTGTTCACCGAAATCGCCTCTCAATTGGTCCATTGTTTCGCGTGCTGTGTGGCATGTGGCACCGTCTTGTTGAAACCACATGTCATGCAAGTCAAGCTCTTCCATTTTGGGCAGAAAAAAATTTGTTATCATCGCACGGTAGCGCTCACCATTCACAGTAACGTTGTGATTCGCATCATCTTTGAAGAAATACGGCCCAATGATGCCGCCAGCCCATAATCCGCACCAAACGGTTGTTTTTTGTGGATGCATTGGTAGCTCTTGCAATGCTTCTGGCTGCTCTTCACTCCAAATACGGCAGTTTTGCTTGTTCACGTATCCATTCAACCAGAAATGAGCCTCGTCGCTGAACACAATTCTTCGATAAAAAAAGTGGATCTTCATCTAACTTTTCAAGAGCCCATTCACCAAAAATTTGGCGTTGTGGTAGGTCGTTTGGCTTCAATTCTTGCACCAGCTGTATCTTATAAGGCTTCACACCCAAATCCTTCCGCAAAATTTTCCACGTAGTAGAGTAACAGAGGCCCAATTGCTGCGAACGGCGCCGAATCGATAATTCACGGTCATCACCAACACTGGCCGATACGGCTGCGATATTTTCTTCAGTTCGCACTCTACGTAAACGTGTTGGTGGTTTAATGTCCAACAATGTAAATTTGGTGCGAAATTTTTTTACAATAGCCCGAATAGAAGCCTCAGTAGGTCGATTAAACTGACCATAAAATGGAAGAAGCGCGCGATGAACTTTCTTAACAGAGCACGCATTTTGGTAATAAAATTCAATAATTTGCAAGCGTTGTTCGTTTGTAAGACGATTCATGATTAAATTATAGACCAAACTGAAGATGTTTGACAGTGACACAAGATACAAAACGTGCGTGAGCTGTCAAAACTAGTGTTGCCAAAAAGATAATAGCAAAAAAATCACTAAAAACAGCTTTATTGTTAGTTCAATTTTATTGAAGATACAATAAATAAATATAGCCGAAAAAAAGATAAGCGCTTTGTTGCCAATCTGTTCCTTTTTTTCGTAGCGTTTGCACCAACTTTAAAAAAACGCTCTGATGGTATGTATAAACGTTTCAATAAGAAAACAATCGGCTCTGTTCTGCAAATCGAGTCGATTTGAAATGGAACGATTTTAGGAAACTAGCTCTGCTAATGGAAATTTTTTTTGTTCAAATTTTTAACTAACAAAATTTTAAATTTTCGTTTTTTTGATGCAAGTCGATAAAATAAGATCTTTTGCGCTATCTGTAAAAATTGCATAATTCTACAAAGTACCGTAACAAATTTACAGCAAAATAATTTTAACTTAATCTCAAATTTAGTTTTAATTATATTTTTTTGTGACTGAGATGTTGAGGTTAATATAAAATTTTTTAACTAGAGGGGGCATAATATGTTCATATAGCAATATCGAATAACGCGGACCAACAGTTATGTAAAAAATCGACTATTTTTTATCGAGGATTTATATTAAAACAGTGATATCTGCAATTTTCTCGAAAATCAGTTTATTATAGCAACGTGTTCTCCGACTGAATTGTCATCTGTCATTTTAATTTGAAAAAAAATTCTTAATGCCTTTTTCAGACATTTTTCATTCTGATATCTAACAAACCGTTATTTTGTTAGCAAAAAAAAAACAAAATAATAAGATTTGTTGTTATCAAATATATGTAAATCTATTGTTTAAGTACAAACTATTTATGTCTCGGTTTATGATATCCTCTCAGTGCTTAATATAATTATAAAGTACTTTTTCTTTCATCCTTGTTGAATACTTATTATGAGTTCTTCAAGGAGTAAACCGTTAACGGTATTTAAGCATTGTTTTGCCAAATTTCACTAGTTGTACTAGTGTTTATATATAAAATATGACTCGTCATTTGGAAGTCAACGAAGCACTACGTGCAACCTTTAAGATCCTTTTACAAGGTAAAGTTTTGTGTAAATAAAGAGAGATTTATTCTCCAATTTAATTAAAAATATTAATTCTTGTTTGTTTTATTTGTATATTTGTTCCTAATCGGATATACGCCGAAACATTGGTCCTTCGAACCGGATAAAACAACAAGAATTTCATCGTCCCTTTGCAAGGAAATAAATCTATGACACATATTTGGAAAATCGTCGTAAATAAAATAGTCAGGTTAGTAAATTGATTTTAAAAAAGTGATTTTTTTAAACAAATAGTAAAAGAAACAAGTGCGTAAACATATGTACATACATATATAAGTAGATAGGAACTGTTCCCGCAGCCGCAATTAAAATTTTAAAATTTGGGTAATTAAAATTTGAAATTTTAATTGTTAAATAAACAAAAGTGTAATTTGATACCCGTGGGAAAAAATGAAAGTGCCCTGTAGGCAAAAATGTGTATAGTGAAGATTGTGAAAAATTATAGTGTGGGTAATGCTTTTTGGTGTTATAGAAATTTAGGGTGTTGTTCTAATGGGGTGATATTGAGACATTGGGTAGTGAGTTTGGAGCTTGAAAGTATTGGCTTAGTATAGACAATGTGTTTCTAATGCGTTGATATTGAGACATTGGGTAGTGAGTTTGGATCTTGAAAGTATTGGCTTACTATAGACAATGTGGTTCTTATGGGGTCATATTGAGAGATTGGGTAGTGTTTTAGATTATATGTGGAAATAAAGAGTGTAGACAAGTTTGGTGACAACGTCACCAAACTTGTAGATAAAAAAGTCGACTTGGGTTCCTACGGGGTTTATTGTGTCGCTATTATTATTTTTTTGTTCTTGACAATTTTTTGTGGTGCTTGTGTTTACATTTACTTTGTGCGTGGCTGTGGGTGCGTGGATGTGTGGGGAGTGGGGGTTTGTGGATGTGTGCGGCTGTGGGTGCGTGGCTGTTTGTTTGTTTGTGTGTGTGTGTTTCTTTTTTCTTATCTTTAGATTTGTTAAGAATTACCATATTTAAACCATGCAACTTTGTTGCATGCAATTTTCATTTTAAGTGAGAGTGTTGAAATAGAAATGTACACTTTTTGTATTTCTTCTCTGTCTTTCTCACTGAAAAAAGAGAGTTGCATGCAACAAAGTTGCAAAGTGTAAATATGGTAAATGTGTGTATGTCGTTTCAAATGTCCGTCTTGTTTATTTCCTGGGATAATAATTTGAATATTTGTTCTACAGAATAATGTTTATTGCTTTGTTTATTCAGCTGCACATGTTTTGAGAATGAGTCATCATTTGAAATGTCCGTCTGATTATTTGTTTTGCAGAATCATGTTTATGGCTTTGTTTATTCAGCTGCACATGTTTTGCGAATGAGTCATCATTTGAAATGTCCGTCTGATTACTTGTTTTGCAGAATCATGTTTATGGCTTTGTTTATTCAGCTGGATATGTTTTGAGAATGAGTCATCATTTGATAACAAAATTTTATTAGTCATCATTTATATATTTTTAATTATTTTATTTGGACCATTGCAAAAGTCATGCTCAACTACAACATGTGCAGATGCCAGCGTCATGTGATGTACAGACTCCAATGCCTTTATATAACCCTATTCCTTGGAACAATATGCAACAGCAATATTCGGCGTCCTTTCAAGAGCTTCCAAGGACTTCGTACTATCATACGGGGTTGAACAATCAGTTTTCAGTACCCATACAAATTCCACATCATCTTCCTATTCCCTATCAATATACTTCACCAATGCAATGACAGCAATATAACATACCCAACTATTATCCTTCAGTTTCGAATAATCAATATACCTTGTCGATGGACAGTTCCAGGTATCCTCAACACCAACAACAACAACAGCAGCATCACCATCAACAACAGCAACAACTAGATAATATTGTGTTTGATGACATGGATGCTTCAAATTCTCCCAGAGGTAAATATGATAATACTCCTTTGAATGTAGAACCAAAATATTATGAAATAAACAGTGCATTAAAAAAAATATTGCAACATATGGAATTCCCAACAAAAAATATGATCTTCTGTTTGAAGACTTTGTTGGAAAATAAATCTATTTTTAAGGAAAGACTTGAAAAAAGTTTGGTTACACATAATATTTTAAAATTTTGTATAACTCTTATTGGAGAGCACATAAAAATTGTTGGGGAAGAAATTGGCTTGTGTCAAATTTCTCACAGAACAAAAATGGATCTATTGTGTCTGGGAAGTAATGTTGATGGCCTAATTGAAAAACAATTCCAGGACATTCATAATAAAATGTCAGAATTCCAGGAAAGAGACTCTGGGTGGACTTTAATAAGAATTATTCGCGCTGAAATTAACATAAACAAAAGTTCATTGGTAAAAGGATCACATTGGATAAGCACCCCATTGAAACTAGCTAAAAAGCAGGCCTGTATCAACATTGAAAACAATGATGATTATTGTTTTAAATGGAGTTTAGTTGCCGCGTTGGATACCACAATAATAAAGATGAAGGAACGTTGCAGGTCATATAACATCGAGGACATTAGCGCTGATGTCATTTGCTTGCAAAATGGAATTGTGCTTGACTTCACAAATTTAAAGTTCCCATTGGCATTAAAAAATATTCAAGCATTTGAGGATAGGAATGATGGAATAAGTGTGAATGTGTTTGGGTATGATAATGAGAAGGATGAAATCATTGGTCCATTCTACAATACACAAAAGGAAAAAATAAAGCATGTTAATTTAATTCTGCTGGAAGCTGGAGACATTCACCATTACATTTTTAATAAAGATATATCAAGGTAAGCAAGTAAATACATGTGTATGAATAACTATATACATATATAAATTTATTCCTTTTACAGACTTTTGAAAGCTCAGACAACCAAGCACCGTAACAGACTTTTATTCTGTAATACCTGCCTACAATATACACACAATGAATGGACTATGGACCAACACAAAAAGGAATGTGGGAAAATTGTTGCTGCGTTACCTTCTCCCGAAAATAGTGTTTTAGAATTCAAAGATCACCAGCGGCAGATGGATGTGCCATTCGTTATATATGCAGATTTCGAATGCATACTAGAAGATATCCAAACTACTGTAAGTGACAAAACTCAAGTTATAAAGAGACACATTCCTTGTGCCTTTCGTTACTATATAAACTGTATAGGTAATAATAGTTTAGATAAATTTAAGATATATACTGGTGAGGACGCATCTGTAAAATTTGTTGACTGGTTAATTGACGATTGTGAAGATATTTACAATCAGTTCCTCACCAGTAAGACAAAAATGAACAGCTTGACCCTTTCGGAAATATACAGTTTTCAAAATGCAATAAATTGTCACATATGTGACAAATTTTTCGGTAAAGATCGTGTAAGAGATCATTGTCATATAAGTGGTAAATATCGAGGTGCAGCTCACAATATTTGCAACTTAAAGTACCAAATTCCGAAGTTCATACCCATATACTTTCATAATTATTCATCTTATGACTCGCACCTCTTTGTTAAAGAATTAGGTAAAAAGTCCGACAACATAAAAGTCCTACCACTGAACAAAGAACTGTACATTTCACTATCGACATTTACAAAAATGACTGACAATTGCAATCTTGAACTCCGAGTTTTAGATACTATTCGTTTTATGGCTGATAGCTTAGAATCCTTAGCTAATAATCTAACGGACAATGATTTCCATACGGTTAGGGCACACTTTAACAGAAACAGAATTTGACCTTGTACGAAGAAAGGGTGTCAGCTTCCATCAAGAGATTTTTTTAATAAATTAAATAACAAGGAATGCTCAATTGAAGATTATGAGCATGCAATAAAGATTTGGCATACCTTTAATTGCAAAACCCTGCGAGATTATATGGAATTATATCTCAAAACAGATGTGCTTTTGTTAGCAGACATATTCGAAAATTTTCGAAAAGCCTGTAAGGGAATTTATAATCTAGATCCGTGTCAGTACTATACTGCTCCAGGACTATCATGGGATGCCATGTTAAAACACACACAAATAGAATTAGAGTTGTTAACAGACCTTGACATGTATAACTTCTTTAAAAAGGGAATACGCGGTGGAATGGTACAGTGCAGTAAGCGATATTCCAAAGCAAATAATAAATATTTAGATGATTTTGATGAAGACAAGCCTTCAGAATTTCTAATATATTTAGACGCAAATAACCTTTACGGTTGGGCGATGTCTGAGTATCTTCCTTATGGAGGATTCCGATGGCTGACAAGTGATGAGCTGAATCTGGATGCGAAAAGCATAGATAATAACTCACAAGATGGTTATGTATATGAGGTCACTTTGGAATATCCTTCACATCTGCATGACTCTCACAATGACCTTCCCTTCTGTGTTGAAAACAAGAAAACTTTCGAATCAAACCATAAGAAATTGCGGATTTTTCGCCAAAAAACTCTTATGTAGTACATTACAGAGTTCTTAAGCAATGTTTGGAATATGGTTTGATTCTAAAGAAAACGCATCGATTTAAACGTTTTTGTAGTTTAGTTCCAGGTCCACAGTATTGATATCCAGGAAGATGAAGTTCAACAGGAAGAGAGTTTATTATTTTATCTAGTAAACCTGCTCCAACGAAGGTGTTTTTATGAGTAAATGACTTTTGATAATGTATAACCATCGTATTTATTTATTTTTTCTATAATAAAAGGTAACAAACATGAATAGCATTTAGTTATAAAAATGCAGTTAGTAAAACAACATAAAAATATTTTAGTTCGAAACATTGATGATTCATCGAACATCAGTTCAAAAATAAAACATAGTTCACTCTTACCAAATTATATTCGTGCTCTAATAGTGGGACCATCAAATTGTGGAAAGACTAATGTTATGATTGGCTTACTAGAAAGTCCTAATGGACTAAAGTTTGAAAACATCTATTTATACTCAAAATCTCTATATCAGCCGAAATATGAATACTTGAAGAGATTAATTACACCTATTAAAGGAATGGGATATTACATATTCACCGAAAATGAATCAGTTATTCCCCCTGACAAAGCTAAAACTAATTCAATTATGATATTTGATGATGTTGCATGTGAGAAGCAGAATAATATACGAGCTTATTTTTGTATGGGGCGACATAGCGATGTTGATTCATTCTACTTGTGCCAAACTTATACCAGAATTCCCAAGCATTTAATAAGAGACAATGCGAATATGATTATTGTTTAAACAAGATGAGACAAATATGAAACATGTTTATAGGGATCATGTTGCCAGCGATATGAGTTATGTAAAGTTTCATGAAATTTGTCGATTGTGCTGGATAGATAAATATGGATTTTTGATTATAAGCAAAGATAATGAATTAAACAATGGGCGCTACAGAAAATTATTCGATTATTTCATAACAATATAAATTGCTCTACATAAAAGAAAAACTTTAGTATATAATCTGGCTTTAACCATAATACATCTACATAACTCTTGAAATATCAACTATACCTGATCTAATTATCTACCTAATAAGCTGATCTGATACCTAATAAGCTGATCTGATACCTAATAACCTGATCTGATAACCTGATCAGGTACCTAATAAGCTGATCTGATAACCTGATCTGATACCTAATAAGCTGATCTGATAACCTGATCTGATACCTAATAAGCTGATCTGATACCTAATATACTGATCTGATACCTAATAACCTGATCTGATACCTAATAACCTGATCTGATAACCTGATCAGGTACCTATAAGCTGATCTGATAACCTGATCAGATACCTAATAACCTGATCACCTGATCAGGTACCTAATAAGCTGATCTGATAACCTGATCTGATACCTAATAAGCTGATCTCATACCTAATAACCTGATCTGATAACCTGATCAGATACCTAATAAGCTGATCTGATAACCTGATCAAATACCTAATAAGCTGATCTGACACCTAATAAGCTGATCTGATAACCTGATCAGATACCTAATAAGCTGATCTGATAACCTGATCAGATACCTAATAAGCTGATCTGATACCTAATAATCTGATCTGATAACCTGATCAGATACCTAATAAGCTGATCTGATAGCTGGAAAATGGATGAAAAAATTTTAAAAGAGTTGGTTGCGACAAGAAATGTCTTGAAGAAAAAGTTTCGTAGTATAAAAACGGGCGAAATAGAAAAAGATACATTTAAACCTATAACAGATCCTTTAAACAAATTTATAAATAATTCTAATAATATCAATGGAATTATCAAAAAAGAAAAGAATGAGATGAAAACAGAAATTGAATATAATAACAGTTCTAATCATCTTAAGAAACCATCAATTAAGTTGGAGACAAGTACAGGTACTTGTAGAAGAATCAATATTTGACACCAGCAATTCACTTGCTGATCCTAATGGTGAAAGTACTATTGATAATGATGATGACGAAGAGTTACACTGACTTATCTGTTTTGGAAGGAAGAAATGAATTAGATACTAACTATGGTCCACATAAAGATTTCAATAATGAATGGAAATTTGGTGATAGTAAGCTCAAATTAATTGAAAACGAAATACATGTTGGTAGTCAAATATGGGCTCTAACACCAGGACTATTTTCTCTAATGTTTCATAAAATACCAAAAAACTATGATAAATATGAACTAGAACTCTACAAAAATTTTAATTAATACAAATGCGTACAGAAGAGACTATAAAAAAAATTTTTGGAAGACGGATATCTACAAAAATTTTTTGACAGTATACAAAAGAAAAGTTAATGAGAAGATTTATAGATTTGAAAATTACATGTTTGTGTCAATAGCTAAAAGTGTATCAAATAGATCACAACACATCGAAAATAATTCTTAATACTAAAAAAATGACTTCAAAAAGAATTTTAGTAAATGAACTCCATAAACAAGCTCGAAAATCTTTTTTACGTCGTAGAGTTGTGATGAAAGGAATAGATGATCTTTGGCAAGCTGATTTAGTTGAAATGGGAAATTATTCTATGGACAATAAAAATTATAGATTTTTGTTAACTGTAATTGACACATTCTCCAAATTTGCATGGGCAGTACCACTTAAAACAAAAACTGCACTTGAAACAACCCAAGCCATGTCATATATTTTTCGATTGGGACGAGTACCAAAAAAACTGCAAACAGATGATGGTAAAGAATTTTTCAATAAACACTTTGGAAAATTGATGGATAAGTACAACATTAATCACTATTCAACGTATAGCAGAATGAAAGCATCAATAGTAGAACGATTTAATAGAACATTAAAAGGGATGATGTGGAAAGAATTTAGTTTTAATGGTACATACAATTGGCTTGATATCTACAAAGATCTGTTAGAATCATATAACAGAAAAGTTCATCGTACCATTAAAATGGCTCCAATTAAAGTCAACTCTTCAAATGAGAAAAAATTATTGAATACAGTATACAGTCATTTGAAAATGTATAAAATATCGAAATTTAATGTTGGTGATCATGTGCGCATAAGCAAATATAAGCATATTTTTGAAAAAGGCTATACTCCAAACTGGACAACAGAAATTTTCACAATTAAATCTATTCAAAATACATATCCCACAACATACATATTAGAAGATTATCGTGGAAATCCTATTAAAGGTGGATTTTATGATGAAAAGTTGAAAAGATTATTAAAACCAGAGGAGCCAAAGCATTTGTTAAATGGTTAGGATTTAGTAACGATCACAATTCTTGGATAAGTAAAGATGAAATATTATAGTTTAAACAATATCAGCAATTATTATACATACATACTTCGTACTTAAGATTATAATGTAAATTTAAAATAAAAAAGATGAAAAAGATATGTAAATCCTTTTTATAAACAATTTTGTGTTGAACTTATTTATTCGTAATCAGACAGTCGTAATGTCAATAACACTTACCCTAAGCTCCAACTCATCAGCGTTATCCAATAATTACTTCCCACCTATTGATTTAAATGGGGCATATGAGTGTGCTCTAACTGATTTTCATTCATATGTTGATGTCTACAACAATTTGTTTCATATAGGTGAAAATGTGATTGAAATACCAATTGGATCTTATGAATTGAATGATATAGTTGATTATATAGAGGAACAATATAAACGCTACAATCCAGAAAATATAATTTTTATAGAAGCCAATAACAATACAATGCAAGTTAAAGTCAACAGCTCTAAGGATGCAACATATTTTAATAAAGACAATACAATTGGAAAACTCTTGGCATTCAATAGTAAAATCCTAACTCCAAACGTAGATCATTATTCTGATCTTCCAGTTAATATTTTCAAGGTGAATCTGTTGCGAATTGAAAGTAGTATCGCTGTTAATACATATATGAATAATTCCAAGGCGCATACACTACATGAATTTCCGATTATTGTGCCTCCAGGCTATATAAAATAGATGAGATACCTCGAAATCTCATCTATTTACCGGTGAACTCCAGAGAGATAAGTTCACTAGCTCTACGAGTAGTTGATTAGCACGGTGATTTAATTAATTTCCGAGGAGAGGAAATAACAATACGAATTCATTTAAGACCAACTAAATAATGCTAATATTCAACTCGAGTATGTCACAGAATATAGCAACAACAACAACACCATCAGCATACGAACCTAAAATATTATCACGACCTAAACCCCAATTAAAGAGGTCAATTCATCAAAAAACTCTAACGACAGCAAATAAAAATTTTCTCAAGTCATTTAATTTTAAATTGAAGGCAAAATGAGTTCAATAATAAATGTCTTAGATAAACCCTTATCTGATGAAAATATAATCAAAAAGGACTATCATACATACGTGCCATACCTACAATCTTACAACAATAATGATGAAATTCGCATTTCAATTCAAAATCAAGATTTGTATGTGTTACCTAGTGAAAGTTATATATATATGTCGAGGGATCTGTTGTAGATGAGAAAACCTCCACATCTACAGACAACTTTAAATTAAAAAACAACTTTGCTGCATATCTCTTTGATGAAATTCGTTATGAACTTAATGGTATTGAAATTGATCATACAAGATATTTAGGAGGTACAAGTACCATAAAAAATTTGGTTTCTTTATCACCAACGGAAAGCACTGGAATGCAGAATGCTGGCTGGAATAAAATTGATGATTTAAAACTTGTTAATGGATATTTTAACTTTTATGTACCCTTAAAAATGCTTTTGGGTTTCGCTGAAGACTACAATAAAGTCATACTAAATGGAAAACATGAATTGATACTCTTGCGTAATAAGAACGATAAGATCTTGTACACTCGAGCGTTTCCACGGAAAAAGCAAAACTTTCAATTTCACTCATCTCATGGAGAATTCGACATGTACAATTATCTGATTTTAGCAAGTTGAATATGATAAAAATTATTAACAATGGTGCTTCTATACCGATGGCACTCCGCAGTTGGGATTGTCATGTTAATCCACAACTTAATACAGGAACAATTCATATCTGGAATGTTAAATTAGCTGCAAGTAGAGAACGACCCCGTTTTGTACTGATTGCTTTTCAACAAGAAAATAAGTTTGTTCATTGTGACCTGACAAATTTAAAAGTACATTTAAATTCAGTATCATATCCATATGATGACCTAAATATCCAATTTAAGAATGAACGCTATGCAATTCTATATATGTATCTAAGATTTCAACGGAGCCATTATCCCGACCTTGGGCGGGATTACCCTAATACTTTGTATGGGTAAATACCTACATACTTCTGCACGCCTGGTGGCGATGTTGGCAGCCCCAACACCAGGATCGGACGCTATGGCCTAATAAGCCGTACGTCTTAAATAATAACCTTATTAATGAAACCAGAGCAAGCAATGAAAACTAATAACCCCGATAAAACATTGGAACGTCGGAACATGGAATGTACGTACTCTTTTGGAAACCTCAAGGCTTGCACAACTATGCAAGGAATTCACAACCTATAAGCTATCATTACTTGGACTTTGCGAAGTACGATGGTGCGAATCAAGAGAATTTACAGCAGCAGAAGGTCTTACGGTTCTTTTCTCCGGAAAATCAACGAACGAGTTGCCTCGATCGAGTGGCGTCGGTTTCGTTCTATCAAAACAGGTGAAACATTCCCTAATAGATTGGAAACCCTACTCCAACAGAATCATTACTGCCAGAGTGCGCGGCAAAGCCCGGAATATCACGTTTGTCCAGTGTTATGCCCCCACTGAAACCTCTGAAAACTCTACAAAGGAATCTTTTTATAGCCTTCTCGATAACGTCCTGGCAACAGTGCGTAAGGGAGACATTGTCATTATGATGGGTGATTTTAACGCTCAGTTAGGCCCCGAAAATGCGAATGTGGAGAGAACAATGGGCAGGCATGGCCTAGGACGACTAACGGAGAATGGAAAAATGTTTCTAGACACCTGCAGGACCAATAATCTTGTCATTGGCGGTACGTTATTCCCTCATCCAAGAGTACACAAAATCACCTGGGTATTCCCTGACAGTCGCACAGAAAACCAAATAGACCACATAGCTATCAGCAGGCTATGGCGTGGATCGTTGTTGAATGTGCGCAATAAACGAGGTGCGGATATTGCTAGCGATCACCACTTACTGGTTGCCACTGTACGAATAAAAATCACCACCATCAGAGCGAACAAGAGTGTATCACAGAGAAGATTCAATGTGGCAAAGTTGAAAAGCCCGGAAATCGCCAACCAGTTCACTAATGAATTGACAGAATACGCCTCAAGTAACACTGAAATCCGCACATGGCCACATGTCAGGGAAATTTTCACTAATGCAGCGGAAAAACATCTGGGGTTTAAAGCTACTGCTAGGAAAGAATGGATTAGCGATTCTACATGGAACTTAATTCAGCAGAGGAAGGTCGCAAAGAGCACTGTTAACACCAGCAAAACACGCCTGAATAAGGCCAACAACAGCAACTATACAACCGCCTTAATTTAGAGGTAAAACGCAGCGCCCGGAGGGATAAACGCAATTGGATCAACAACATAGCGAAAAAACTTCAAGCAGCGGCTGAAACCCATCGTGTGAGGGACATGTATATGTCTGTTAACAAGCTGACAAATAGAAAATTATCGACCGGAAAGCCTCTAAAAAACGATGAGGGAGAACTTATAACATCGAAAACCCAACAGGTTACACTATGGGAGAGCTTCTACTCCGGCATGCTATCAACATCTACTGCTCAGCGTCAACCCATTTGCGGATGTGCTTTACATACACCAAATACCGACATCTCTACTGATTGCCCTGAGATAAGCGAAATTAGCGAATCGATAAGATCCCTCAAACCAAACAAATCTCCTGGCTTGGATAACATCTCTCCTGAACTGCTTACAGCCGACCGAACAACCAGTGCACGACTTCTGGAACCCATTATTAGGGAGTTTTGGGAGCATGAATCTTTACCTGAAGAGCTGTCTGATGGAGTAATTATAAATCTTCCCAAAAAATATGATTTGACCAACAGGAAGAATTGGAGAGGCATAACCTTGTTAAGCATGGTAAATAAGGTAATTGCACATATCATAAACAAAAGACTCTCGACAACAATTTCCCCATCACTCAGAAATGAACAAGCTGGCTTTCGCTCCGGAAAATCTTGTGTTGACCAAGTAAACAGTCTTAGGATTATTGTTGAG
Organism: Panzeria rudis; assembly: GCA_956483635.1. Taxonomy (NCBI): domain Eukaryota; kingdom Metazoa; phylum Arthropoda; class Insecta; order Diptera; family Tachinidae; genus Panzeria; species Panzeria rudis. The sequence goes on from OY101449.1 coordinate 83,904,735, forward strand.
CAATCAGTGGAATGGAGATCACCATTATACCTGATTTTTATAGACTTTGAGGAGGCCTTTGACACATTCAACCATAACGCTATATGGAACTCGCTGGTATGCAAGGGTGTCCCCGAAAAACGAACACGGCTAATTAAAGCCCTGTACAAGAATGCCATGTGTTACATGAAAAACAATTGAGCAACAGGATCACGGTGAAAACTGGAGTTAGACAATGTTGTGTCTTATCACCTCTACTTTTTAACTGCGTCCTCGATGCTGCGATGCAGAAGGCAACAAACCATCATAAGAGAGGCATTACGTGAGGTTTACAAGGACGGTTGGAGGACCTAGATTATGCCGATGACATATGTCTACTTAGCCACTCATTCTCAGAGATGCAGTCGAAATTTTCCACCATCAGTGACATCGCAAAATTAGTTGGGCTGAAGATAAATATACCCAAAACAAAATCGCTCCGCATCAATAGTAACACAGATCGCAATTTCTCCGTATGTGATCAAGATATTGAAGATGTTAAGTCCTTCTGCTACCTGGGTAGCATAATAGACACAACTGGTGGCTTAGCAGCAGATATATCCAGTCGCATAAATAAGGCGCGCAGTGCATTTGCCCATTTAAAGCCGGTTTAGAAATCGTCTATTTCGAAGCAAACCAAAATCAAACTATTTAACTCCAACATAAAATCCACCTTGTTATATGGATGCGAGACCTGGAATATGGCACCTTAGCCAATGTAGTAGTAAACCTTACTTATTTAGTTATACTAGAAACAAAACAGAAAAATGCTCAAACGTAGTGGTCCAAAAAAAATTAAAGTCTATAATTGAAAATTACGCATTAAAGTTTGGTGACGTTGTCACCAAACTTGTCTACACTCTTTATTTCCACATATAATCTAAAACACTACCCAATCTCTCAATATGACCCCATAAGAACCACATTGTCTATAGTAAGCCAATATTTTTAAGCTCAAAACTCACTACCCAATGTCTCAATATCACCCCATTAGAACCACATTGTCTATACTAAGCCAATACTTTCAAGCTTCAAACTCACTACAGAATGTCTCAATATCACCCCATTAGAACAACACCCTAAATTTCTATAACACCAAAAAGCACTACCCACAAAATTTAAAATTTTAATTACCCAAATTTTAAAATTTTAATTGCGGCCGCGGGAACAGTTCGTATCTACTTATATAATTGTTAATATATGAATGTGTGTGTGTTTCATAAAATAATAAACAAGTGGTTATTGGTCGGGATATTGTGCATATATGTATGTATATTGCAATACTTTCCTGCATCCCTGTGCAAATCTTTTTTATACGGTACCTTCGCTATCGCTACCTTTGTATTCAAGGCTGAGTTTTACACGGACGGACAGCCACAATATAATTTTCGGAATAATTAATTTAAATAAAAATAAAATACTAAAAGGAATATTTAGAAACAAATACAGTGCGGGCGATATATGTATGTACGTACAAATAGCAACAATTTTGTGTGAAAGAAAAGATTCTTTATTGTTTTTCTTAATTTTGTCTTCTTTCATTTCCTTTCGTTCATACATCTGTGGTACCCTATGGTCGGTCGGTTTGGCTATTAGAATTGTTTGACTTGTTCTGTTATAAAATTTTATCATTTGAGATAAATTCAGCAGCGCCTTTATATTTTACGGTTAAATTTTCAATTCATATAAACTTTTTTCGAAATGGGAAAATCTTTTGAAAATTTTGTACGCGTTTCAAATGCAATTTTTAAATTTGAAGCAAGATTTCAAAGGGTTGATCACACTTATACACTGGAAGTGGCTATTGATGCGTTAAAGATTCTATAGTAAAAGGCTAGAACGGCGTATGATGAAGCCGTGATTGAATGCGAAATCACACCAATAAAGTCCATTGCAGAAGACTTAAAAACAATTGAAGATAAATATGATACAGCCTTTGAGACTTATTGTCGATGTATGAAAGACATACAAATTAAAAGTGAAGATTTAAAAGATAAGTCTGGATCAAAGTGCCCGTTCTGTGGTGTTGAAGTGTCAGTTAGTGATAATATTTCCTATAACTTAACCCTTCCACCATGTGATACGGATGTCTTCGATGGTGATTACCTTTCATGGCCAACTTTTAGAGGTCTTCTTACAGCTCTATATATCAATAATAGCCGTCTCAGCAATATTGAAAATTTTTTTTATGAAAAGAACCGAAAAAGATGCTAGGGAGATTGTGTCAAAGTGTCCACTGACAAACGCTGGGTTTGATATCGCGTGGAAACAGTTAAAAGATAAATATGAAAATCCTCGTATGCTAGTGCATAATCAATTACAATGCCTTTTTAGATTAGAATCAATAGTTAATGAGACTAGTTCAGCCTTAAAAAGTTTGCAGCGCGAAATAAAAAAAATAAATAAATAGTACTATGTCAATTTATAAGATTTCTACGGAGAATTGGGATCCAATTATTGTATTTATTTGTATTCAGCGGTTGCCTGCCTGCGCATACAGTTACTATTTGGGAACAGACTGTCAAAGACAAAAGTGCCTTATCTTTGTGGAAAGATTCGGATTTGTTCTTAACGGAACGAATTCGGACCTTAGATTGTATTCACGACCTCACAAATTTAGAAACTGATAAAATAATTGTGTGACGGAAAACAAATATTAAAGACGTTGTTGCAAGTTCATATAATACTTGTATTCTGTGTCCAGATCAGAGACATTTACTTCGATTTTGTCGTCGTTTTAAGAATTTGTCAAGTTTCTGAACGATTTGTTAACGTAAAGAAATTTCGTTGTTGCTTGAATTGTCTTTTAAGGTCACACGAAGTCAAAGATTGCAAAAGCGAACATAGTTGGTTCATATGCAATAAGAGGCACCATACTCTGCTACATCGTGAGTTGCCTGATAATAACAATACATCTGCTCAGTCTAATGAAGTCAACCCACACATGCCTTCGACATCGGCAGTTGCCTATCCTAGTTGGAGTCGCCAAGCCTTCACCACATCACAGAATTCGTTTGTTTTGTTAGGAACGGCTATGGTAAATATCATTTGTCAGGATAGAACGTATTCGGCAAGGGCTTTAATTGACCCAGCATCAGAGGCTTCATTTATTTCAGAGCGCTTGCGTCACATTCCACGAATGTAAAGATTTCCGGTGTTAGTTAGAAAGTAGGCCAGTAGATCTTTTACTTCGAGCTGATCTATACCCAAAAATAATTCTGAGGGAAGTTCGGCGGAATTTACTTGGATCTCTAATGGGCCAAAACAGTTTTCGGATGGACTCTCACGGGTCCTATCAATTCTTTCGTTAACAATTCCATTAATGCTCATTCTACACGTATTTACTTTTCGGAGAAAAATAATTTCAAACGAACTCCTTCTGAAGTTTGGCATTAGGTAAAATAAAAAGGAAAACAATTATCGAGGTCCCTCATGACCTAACTTACATATATACAGTCCACAGGAGTCCTTTATGACTCATCTTATATTACATGCATCAGGAGTCCCTAATGGCTCGATTATTTAGGTGCCTATTATGAGCAACATTCGATTTTCGATTGTGGTCGAATTAGCTGATCGAACGAATTTTCATTTGGTATTATGACGTACATTCGATAAAAATAGTGCTATTGTGAAATTCACTTAACTGGATTGTAATAGTACATGACCTGACACCAGTGCTGCCACTGAAAAAAACTTTTCCTAATAAATTTTCCACAAAAATCTGCCAGAACCGTTTTAAGCCTATCAATTTCTTAAAATTTTTTTATTGCGTTTGTTGAAGTATTCTGATAGTCAAGTTTGTAATGCGTCTTCTTTAATAAAAATTGTTGAGAATAATAATATTTGTTATTAATAATTCATTCTGATACTTGTTATTAATATACTTGTTTAAATTACAATTGAAATATTTTATGCTTTGGAAATATTGTATTTATTGAAAATAAAATTTTCATCAGTCTTTTACAAAAACTCAAACAAACAACAAGAAATATTTTCTCTGCTAACAGGTTATGGGCCCAGATACATAACTTCATAAGAATCATCATTGTTATTTCGTTAATATTTGTTTGTTGTTGAGAAAGATATTGAATTAGAAATGGAGGATTTCAAGATGTCTAAGCTTGAAGGTTCGGAAGGCTGGACTTTGTGGAAATTCCAGGTAAAAGTGATACTAAGAGCAAGTAACCTTTGGGATATAGTAAGTGGAATTGCAAAGAAGCCCGAGGTAAATATTGTAGAGATAAATAAGTGGATATCCTTGGATGCAAAAGCTCAGAGAACGTTGGTCGTATCGATGGGTGAAGAGCCAATGCTTCACGTTATGAATTGTGATACAGCAACTGATATGTGGTCAATTCTTGAAAATGTTTATGAGCAGAAGTCGGAAACTTCAATTCATTTACTGCAACAACAATTTTTCCAGTATCAAAAAGACTGAAGACACTATTTCCGTTCACATCTCTAAATTGCAAAGACTGGCCAAACAGTTGGATGATCTAGGCGAAAAAATTACAGATACTATGCTAATAACGAAGATTTTGATGACACTACCAGATGAGTATAAACATTTTTTTCCATCATGGGAATCTACAGATAAGAAAGAGCGATCATTAAAAAACTTATCATCAAGGCTGTGTATGGAGGAATCTAGATTGGGCATTCAACCGGAAAAGTCCGAAGCTTTTGTTGCAAAACATTATAAGAAGGGCAACAGGCAGAAAAATCAAAATATTCAGAATTCTAGAGGAAAATGTTTTATTTGTAAAAAATGTGGCCACTGGAAACGTGACTGTCGCAATAAAAGTCGGAACAGCAATAGTAATATAACACTGAACAGTGGAAATGCTTTTGTCGGTGAACATATGTTCGTAGAAACTACAGAAGATAATGTTTGGTTTGCCGATTCCGGTGCAAGTGACCATATGTCTAGTATTAAAAAATGGTTCAAAAACTACGTTCAGTTTGAAACTCCAAAAAAGTATTCGAGTTGGCAATGGTAATATTATTCCAGCAGTTGGTAAAGGTGATATTTACATTAAAGCATATGATAGTAAGGTCTGGAACTCGAAATTCCTATCAAATGTGCTTTATGTACCAAATATAAAATTAAATCTTTTTTCTACTAATGCATGTTTGGACAAGGGTTATTCTTTAGAAGCAAATGGAAATCAATGTTTTTTAAAACGCAATGGTCAGGTGTATCTTAAAGGTCTAAGAGAATGTTCAAAACTTTTTAAACTCTTGATAAAAGTGGAAGAATATGATGGAGATACAAATGTTGCAGTCGGAGTTAATTCTTTGCAAACATGGCATGGAAGATTATGTCATCAAGATAAAGAACATGTTAAAAAGGTGTTGGCATTTCACAACTTAAAATATTATAAAGGGGATTTCTTCTGCGAAGGCTGTATTATGGGCAAGCAGCATAGGTTGCCATTCACAAGAAGCACTAACAGAGCAAAAGAAATTGGAGAGTTAGTGCACACAGATCTATGTGGACCGATGCAAGTAAAAACTTTTGGTGGTGCTCGTTTTATGCTAATTTTTCGTGATGATTATTCAAATTATCGACACTTTATTGTCTTAAAGCGAAGTCTGAGGTTCATCAAATAATTGCAATATATCTAGATCAAGTGGAAGCAGACACGGGAAAAAAATAAAGATATTACGATCAGATAATGGTCTGGAGTTTGCTAATAAACAAGTGATATATTACGTAAATATAAAGTAGTAAACCAAAAAACTACACCATACACTCCTGAACACAATGGTAGAGCTGAACGTGATATGAGAACTATTGTGGAAGCAGCTCGATCAATGATACATAGCAACGATCTCTTTTTAAATTACTGGGGAGAGGTAGTCAATAACGTAGTTTTTACGTTAAATAGAACAGGAAAAAGTAATCAGGAAAACAAAACTCCTTTTGAACTATGGTTTAAGAAGGTACCCGATATTTCTATGTTACGAATTTTTGGTTCGGACGCATATGTTCACGTTTCACAAGAAAAACGAAGAAAACTAGAATCAAAATCTAAGAAAGGTATATTTGTGGGATACCAAGAAAACTGTAAGGGCTATCGTGTTTGGTTACCTTACTTGGAGGTTACACGTTCAAGTTTTGCTTCAAGTTTTGTTTCAAGTTTCACTTTTTTACTAACACACTCAAACATTTTGAAATTGACTACCAACTTGCTTTCAATTTTTCTTTCAAGTTTTCTTTCAATTTTTCGTTCAATTTAAACAGCTGATCTCAATTATTGTAAATAAATTACAGTAAGACTCGGTTATAACGAACTTTGTGCAAACAGCAAAAAAAACCGCTCTATGACAAGTTCATAATAAGCGTAGTTCGATACAAACGAGTACTCCTTAACTACGAATCCGCTATTACGAACTATTTTGTATGAAAATAGCAACCAAAACGTCGGGACTTTAGACTTAAATCGTTACAACCGAGAATTCGTTATGACCGAGTTTTACTGTTTCGTTGTTAATTCCTTGACGACGGCATCTTGAAAACCAAATTGAATATCAAGTTGCTTGCAGCCTACGTCACAGCGTCAATTTAAAGTAGTTTTAACAAGCAATACGTGTGATCAACTTGAAAGCAATTTCTTGAACGTGTAACTGCAGAGTAAGGAAAGGCGTATAGATATTTCACGAAATGTTGTAATAAACGAAACTAGGCAAATGATAGTACGTCAAAAAGTTAAGAATGATCTTAGTTTTGGTATTGAGGAAAATGCGTCGTCCTTAGAAGAAGAACGCGAAATACTACCAATAGTTGATTCAAATGATGAATTTGAGGATGCAGAAAATACAGATTCAGTAAGTTCTGCTGAAAATACTGAAAGATCCAATGTTCATGATTTGCCAGTGAGACTCTACAATTTAAGACCAAGAAAACAAGATGATGTAGTTAATGATAGTCACTGTGCGTTATTAGCAGACATCGAAGAGCCTTTGACTTTTGAGGAGGCGATAAGTAGCCAGTTTAGGACACAGTGGAAGAATTCCATGGATGAAGAGTATAATTCTCTTATAACTAATAACACTTGGAATCTAGTAGAGTTGCCAAAAGGGAAGAAAGCAATATCAAATAAATGGGTGTACAAAATTAAACGAAATCAGGAAGGAGATATAGAGCGCTACAAAGCGAGACTTGTTATTCGTGGATTTACACAGAAACAAGGAATAGACTATGAGGAGACTTTTACTCCCGTGGCAAAATTTACATCTATAAGAACTATATTGGCCTTAAGCGCATCATTTAATTTTTCGTTGACTCAGTTTGATATAAAAACAGCGTTTTTATATGGAGTTTTAGACGAAGAAATATTTGTGCATCAGCCAGTTGGGTATGCTGATCGTAGCAACAAAGTTTGTAAACTTAATAAAAGCCTTTATGGTCTTAAACAGGCTTCCAGGTGCTGGAATAAGAAATTCACAGACGTTTTAACCAAGTTTAATTTCAAAGTTAGCAGTGCAGACTCATGTGTTTTCATTGGAAAAATTAAATGTAAGAAAATAATACTGGCCATCTACATTGATGATGGTATAGTTGCATCTGAGTCCAAGGAAACTGGGGAAGAATTTGTTATATTTTTAAGACGTGAATTTAACGTTAAAGTGTTTAACTCAATTTTCTATCTAGGCATGGAAATAATGAAATTACCGGACAAGATATCAATTTGTCAGTCAATCTATACAAAGAAAATACTTCAGAAATTCAATATGCAAGATGCTAGACCTGTAAGTACACCGGCTGAGTATATTCAACAAGCCAGCTCAAAATCATATTAAGCTAAGTTCCCCTACAGGGAAGCAGTTGGGTCATTAATGTATCTAGCTATAGTTTCTAGACCTGATATTGCGTTTGCAGTGTCATATATAAGTCGTTTTTTGGATACTTATACTGAAGAACACATTGTGGCAGTAAAGCGTATTTTTAAGTACTTAAGAGGGACTATTGATCAAGGAATTGTTTATAATGAAACCGATAATGTAATTCTTCATTGTTATTCAGATTCAGATTATGCCGGAGATGTTGTGACTAGACGTTCAACTAGCGGTTACGTTTTAATGCTATCAGCTAGTCCGATTTCATGGTCTTCAAGAAAACAACAGACAATAGCCCTATCGACCACAGAAGCAGAATACATGGCTGCATGTGAAAGCGTTAAAGAACTTATTTGGATTCGGCGATTGTTAATTGATTTTTTGGGTGACAACGTAGAATCTCCCATACTGCATTTGGATAATCAAAGTGCCATAAAACGTATCAAGAATCCACAATTTCACAAGCGTACTAAACATATAGAAGTAAAGTTTCACTATATTCGTGAAGTATATGAAAGCAAAATATTCCAGATAGAGTATGTGCCTACATCAGAACAATTAGCTGATATATTAACCAAACCACTTCTTAAGCAAAATTTTGATAACATGAAGAAATTATTAAATATTACTAATGTTAAATGATGAATAGTTATTAAAATAAAAGTGGAAGTGTTGAGAATAATAATATTTGTTATTAATAATTCATTCTGATACTTGTTATTAATATACTTGTTTAAATTACAATTGAAATATTTTATGCTTTGGAAATATTGTATTTATTGAAAATAAAATTTTCATCAGTCTTTTACAAAAACTCAAACAAACAACAAGAAATATTTTCTCTGCTAACAAAAATTTTGGAGTTTTAATGGATTTCTCGCACACGCATATTCCGATCGGAGAGCTCTTGATTCCGTACTTTTATTCCTATCGTTTTCGTTTTACCATCTTCAGATTCCGTTAATTTTTATATTTTAATTTTACAGAGATAAAGTTGTCATACCTCAAAAAGGTCCTTTAAACTTGTTTATACGCAAAGCTAGCACTAAGCTTTACAACCTGCAGCATATTGTTAAAAAATTACACTGGATTAATTCAAAGATAGGCAGATTCGCTTTATTCTTCTTAAAAACAAAAAATATCTAAATCTAGAATCGAGCTTTTTCTCATATTTATAAACTGATTTTGAAAACCAATCGTTAAAAAATATGCATAATGGTATTTAATATATCAATAAAATAGTGCATCAGATGATCATTAAGGAATAGAAAAAATTCGTTAAGACAAAAAAACTAAAAAATACTTAGTCCGGACTATGGACTGATCGCTAGAAATGCTAGCCAGTCAGTCCAAAGGTCTCAGGTTCGATTCCCGATATAGAAACTGGCTGTTTTTGCAGACAAGCTACATAAATCGCTTCGCGGGTTGTAAACATTATTTTAATTATTGGCTCTTTCTTTTGTAGAGAAAAATGCTACATTTTTTACCCTTCTCAGTGAAAGTTTGCAATATAATGAATTTATAATATACTGAATTTATTACAAGTTATATCAACACTTACCAGGATACATTTTTATCTTAAAAGTACGCTAGTTTGCAGTTTTGCGTAAAAAGTTAAAGAATTTTTATAGTTTGCCTAGAAAAGAAAACGACAATGGCTAACGAAAATTTAATACATATTCGGGAAGATCGACGAAATTTGTTTATTCAATTTATTAAATTTTTTATAAGATGCATTAAAAAGCTTTTTTAATAATTATGCATAAATGTATTATCAGACCTACCAAAAAAAGATTTAGCCAACCATTCTACCTAACGAAAAAGTTCCTACCAAATTTGGTAGGAGCCTACCAACAATGGCAACTCTGCCTGGCACTATAAATATTTATTGTTTTTGGTTACAAGTTTATAAAAGAAAAAATTTTAATAAAATAAAAAAATTTACAAATGGTATTTGTAAAAAAACCAAAAAAATTTACAAATACCTACATTTTCAATAACTTTTACAAACTGCCATTACGCATCGAAAGCAAAATTGTGTTCGATTCAAAATTCGTTGTACAACGAAATTTTCGACAGTTCTGCCAGCCATAATACGAATTTGACATTCGATGTTCGATATCCAGCCAAAAACAAATAAAAATGCAAGTTAAAGAATATTTAGAGTAATTACTAGAGTCCGACCGAATATTCGGTTTCGGATTCGGCCAAAATTGTGGTTTCGACTGATATTCGGTTTAGGCCAATTTTTGGGCCGAATACCGAAACTGAAACTTTTTATTCTCTATAAATAAGGAAGTTAATCGAAATAACTAGTATTTTCCAAATTTAAAATATGTTTTTTCCCGTCCCATGTCTTTTTAAATTGAATGAAAATGTTACTTAGTTTTATAAAGCTCAACCAAAAGATATACATACATAGTAACATAAAGTATTCAAAGTTTGTTGACAAAATAAATAGCTTAAACTAGGGAATGGTAAACCGATTTCGACTCCAATCGAAAATCAATTTTATGTTATAACAAATCGATTTTTCGCAATCGAATTTACTTCTGCAATTTTGCACTGAAATTGATTATTTGTTTTTTAAAATAGATTTTTTTAAATAATTTCAAAATATGAAAAGAGCTAAATTTCAATCTTCACGATAAATTAAATACAGTCGAGAAAAATTATTTTTTGTGTATATCATCGATGAAACGCGGGCTATATCAAAAAACTTCACTTTAGTAGAAATTAATGAAATCGTATAAATTTAGTGTCAAAAATAGGTAAATCAGGTATGTGATGGAAATCGAATTCGAAAACGAACCCGTTTTAAAAGTTGTTTTTTAACATATTTCTTTATTGAAAAGAACTTTACCACAAATATTATAAAAACATTTCTTTGTTATATATAATTTTATCACAAAAATTATAAAATTCGGCTGGAAAGTGTATTGAAAATTGCCTTTAGAAATGCTTCGTTTTCAAAATCCATTTCCATCACATACCTGAATATTCCACTTTATATATTTTTAGTTATTCCGCAGGGCCCTTAATAAAATAAATGACTTCAGTTCTGTTAAGTTTTTAAAATGTCAATATCAATTAATGCTAAAAAAGTTTCGACAAGTTTTGGATTCGGCCGAATATTCGGCCTCTTTACGGAATATTAGGTTCGGTTCGGGTTCGGCTCCAAAAAACTGGTTTCGGTCGGACTCTAGTAATTACTTAATTAGATAGTGAGTTATAAAAGAATACATGTTCTGAGAGTTTGAGAAATGAATTATCACCAGTCGTTAAGGAAATCCAATCATTATGTTTCCTTTAAAATATTTTTGGAGGACCGATGTTGATGAGTTTTGAAATACTGGTAATCGGTTTTCAAGAAAAATACCGATTTTTAGACATATACGCATAAAATTTAGCTGGTAAATGTTATGGTGTTAACTACATCCTAGTCAATCACAAAAAATTAAATTTGGAAAATATGTGTTGTTAAGCCCTTTTGCGTTTTATATTTGTTTCTTTTAACTTGGTTATTCCTTTTAGTTTCTTCGTTAAATATAATTGCAATTTTTTTTGTTTCAAACTATCAAAAGTTTTTTTTTTAACTACTGATATATTCTTTCATTGCTTTTATATAATTTTATTAAATTTTGTTAATGGAATTAGAAAAAGAATATAGTTAATATATTGTAATATATTTACCGCTATATCGAAAAAAATGTGAACTAAATCTATCAGTATTTGGTGTTATATCCATAAAGCATTACACTTACGACACTTCGTGAAATTTTTTTTTTTGCATTCTTACAGATACGTCAAAAATATTATTGCTTTTATAGAGATTACGGTAACAGTTACGTCCATAAAAATTTTCCACAAGGTGCGGTATGACTAATGACGTCTACTTGTGTACTTAACTCATTTTTCAAAAAAATGTCAGTTAGGTCAGTTAGTAAAAACAGCGACGATATGAGCTTACTTCTGTAGGGAGAACTTATGTTTCAAATTTCATTATTTTAAGATAAAGTGGAGCAAAGTTATGAGGGGGGTAAAAATGGTTTCGTGTAATAATACACACTGTGTGGCCGGAACTTGGCTTGGCGCACTACCATGCGCCTACATTAGACGGCGTTCACACAGGGAAATTTTTGTTGCGCAACTTTTAATTCAGCTGGGAGAAAGACAGAGAAAAACAGTGTTGCTTTCTCTGTCTTTCTCGCGACTGAATTAAAAGTTGCGCGACAAACATTGTCCTGTGTGAACCCCGTCTTAAGTGCTGGTTCACGCATGTCAAGTTTTCTTGATCAAATCGCTGGGAGAGCGACAGACAAATTTGTATTAATTTCTCCGTCTTTCTCGCAGCTGAATCAAAACTTTATCAAGAAAACTTAACGTGTGTGAACCAAGTATAATCTGCGCCGTTTTAGGCCGAAAAGCATTCTTCAGCAAAGCCGCTATTCGACATACCAAGAGGAGAAAACCATAATGGTAGAATTAGTCGAATCGTATCGTGAGGTTACGGATAAACTGCCAAAATCGTAACTTTTGTGAGGTAGAAATCTATAGAAAATAAATTTTACGTAGAGAGCGTCAAACAGTAGCATGTGCCTAAAACAAAAAGCAAAGAAATTTAAAAAACAAAGGTAAATAATTAGAATAAATGAAATAAAATACAAATAGAAAATACATGATGGTACTTTTATTTATTTAATATGAGAAAATTATGAAATAAGACAAATAATTTTTTTCCAACGCTACGTTTTCATTAACTAAGACACAAAGTAGAATGATACGGAAAGAAGCAAAGTAACGCGACACGAATCGACTAATTCTACCATAAGCCGGCCGAAGACCGATATCTCGAAAACGAAGCGTGATATCCAAAAATGTATAATGGACTACTCGTCTTATTTTGTTAAGTTCTATTAGAAACCATCAAAATGAAAAATATATATGTAAAAAAAAATCTAACTTCAAACGTGCTAAAATGAATTACGTGACACGTCAATCATAATCCGAAAATGGCATTTTTACGTGACGAGTTGTACGTTCACGGATGTGACGAGTTGAGCCCTGTTTTTTTGTGTCGTATACGACAAGAGTACATTAGTTCTTATGAGACAACACACACCAAAATGTTTTTTGATGTGTGTTATAATCATACGAGTGCGTGTGACGTATAATACAAAAATGTTTTGTCGTATTGGCCAGACTTTTCGTCTTATTTCCTCGAGTTCTATAAGGAACCGTCAGATCGAGGCGCCGTAGAAACCGTAGTACTGCCTTTAATTGAGCTGGGAGAAAGAAAAACTGGGAACAAACCTAGTTGAGTGGCACAGCTCCAAACAAAAAGATATTACATAGGGGGGTAGAAAATGCAAAATTAAGAAGAAAATGTTATACATATCTACATATACTTATATGTAATTTTCCACCTTATTTCTGAAGGTATATTGCCAATATTCGTATCATTTTAAAGCTTTTAAATAGATCTTTTAGAAAAAGTTTGCCCAAAAGTTTCTCATGGAAGAGCAAACACCAATACATTTAAATAAAAACTATTTTTTATTTAATATTTTTTTTATTAAAACCAATACATACAAAGAAAAAAATATTTCATATATTTATTTGTTGTTGCTTTGCACTTGCGTGTATACAGTGAAGAACGACAAAAAAAACTAATAAGACAAAGTTGTTTGTGTATTTCGTATTGCTATTGCTGAGTTCTGTATGTGTGTATTAAAACCAAAGTTGGCAACAGATACCGTAATAAATACCGCTACCGATTCAATACCGTTTGAAACGGAATACCGGTATCTATACCGATACCGTAATTCTTTTCGGTTCAAAAATACCGGTAGTCAAATACCGTTTTATGCAATACCGGTATCATAATTTCGGTATGAAAAATTTCATTTTACTTAACTGCGTTAAATATTTGTTTTCTGTGGTTATTCTTCAAAATCGATTTTCGAGTGCACCTGGTATACCTGTACCTTTAAAATATTTTTTGTCAGTTTTAAATTATTTTTATATAAAAAATCAAAGTTAGCTGCACACACTTAATAATTGTGCTTACTTGCACATTAAGGCAGATAAGAACATTTAACCTAACAGCACTTTTGATTTATCTGCACAAAAAATCTTGAAAAGTTGGCTGTGCAGCTAATTCAAAATAGCCTTATATGAAATTATTTTTGATTAAAGAACGAAGAGAAAAAATTTTGTCTCTTTAGTTAATTATTTAAAGGAACCAAATTTTTTTATTAAAAGCAACTGCAATATTTCAATATGCATCAAAATGCACGGTAATTAAATATTCAAGAAATCTTTATGCACGTTTTTTGATGCATTTAATGACGAAGAAAATGGCGAAAGAGGTATTACTTCAGATGGCGGTGATGCAAGATAGGACTTTCGAGCAAACTTTAAACGCTGCTATTAACAAAGCAGCTGAAATTATTTGGAGACAGCGGAAGAAGGACGAAAATATAGATAATTTATACAACGTCCTCTTAACTATCCAGGCAACTTCTGTAGAGGGCGAAAGTATTTTCTTAACAACAGAAAATTGTGTTACTGGAATGAGAAACCGATTGTGCGATGAAATAATTAATACATTAGTGGAGTTCAGTATTTGATGCAAGTGGTCTTGCGAAAGTGTAAATGCAAAATATCGTAGCTTTTTTATGAAATCCAACAACAAGACATTAAGTTTCAAAAAAGCTACAATATTTTGCATTTTCACTTTCGCAAGACCACTTGCATCAAACATTGAAATCCGCTATTGACTGTTTTAAAAAGCCATTTGCAACAAAGAATATAATAGTAAAAATTTTCTAAGGGCAGATAGTTTTCAGTGCATACCAAGAAGTAAAGAGCTGAATTTAATATTCTAAGACTGCAACATTTATCCTAAATAAGTTTTTAATCACTCTTTTGATCACTTCCGCCCTCTGACAACCACGTGTTAAAAACATTGATGAATGACCAGAAATAAAACTACTTTGATTTCAATTCATCAGGGATTTTACTAATGATTTGTATACTCTCTTTTTGCTCGGTCTAAAATAGTTTTTAAATACGAAGTTTCCTTAAAATGTCGATAAAAATATTGTTCTTTTTACCTAATTTACTTTAAATCTTCTTGTTTCTGTGATTTGTTAAGTTTTTTGCTTTTTTATCTCATTTCTTTGGAAAAAGTTTGGTTTGTGAAATACTTTTAAAATAAAGCTCTGTTTAAAATATAGAATGATTCAATGATTCAATTTTCTCATATAAACATCAATGGATTTTGGAAATTAAAATTTTTGGTTAATATTTTATTACGTTGTTAAATTCCCGGGAGTTCCCGGGATTCCGGGAATTTGTTTTTTATTTCCCGCTCTCCCGGGAAACAAAAAAGTCCGGGAATAAAAAAAACCCTAGTCATTACTTTATTACTGGTGGTTGGGTTTTTGGCATTTTTGATAGATAAGACTCCGCATATTTTGAGAAAAACATGGTTAAGAAATTAGGGAGACAATATCGACCCCTTAGCGCCAAATGATCGTAAGCGACAAAAATTAAAATTTTCAGGAGAATGGTTTTTTATTGTATTTAAACATGATTTATATTCATAAACTGTCGCTTACGATCAAATTTTACAGCCTGTATTTCAAAAGTT